>JASAMY010000301.1:0-33240 GCA_030248085.1 Paralinhomoeus sp. GSCO2_6 | reverse complement strand
GCACTNTAGTGTAATGCAGACTGAGAGNAGTNATCAAAGCAACCCAGACCTCAATCAACGCCAAGTANCGGAACAGCACGACCGGAAGGCGCCANANANATCGAGATTCCGCGTTCAACTACCTACGGGCTAGTGAANCNGNANGNCNTNANCAAATNGAANTCAAANCAATCNANATTNTTCCGTGTACCCTGCCAAGGGAATAGAGGAACGGACTCGTAACGGAATGGGGAAACAGCCGAGAGAAGGGTAACAAATTGACAGGGGCGGATCCCTACACTCCGAACTGGCTGAAGAAGTGGGCTCTGTGTCTGTCGGTCATCAGCTCCTGTGCTTCTGCCGACAACTTCAGCAACGCCGTACCGAAGCAGGGAGAGTAGCGAGGGATGATACACCTGGAACGGATCAGTCACACTATTTAAGGGGTGTTGCGTTGGCTGGAAGGTGGGGTGCGTTAGGGCAAAATAAGACCGTGGGAATGGATACTACAGATACCTAGCAAAATGTAAAATGTAAATATCAGTTCAACAGTTCTCGTGGGGGCCTCAACAGTAGTCTACCCCCCCCCCCCCAGAATGAATGCTTGAAGATATTACTCGTAGCGGAGGTGCAGGGCGCAGTCTCCCTTAGTCGCCTTGACGTGCTCCTGGCCAGTCGCGTCCTTGTAGGAGTACCGCTCACGGTGCACAACCACCAGGTCGAAGGGAGGCCGCTCCGTGTCAGTCAGAAGAATTCTCCCCTGAAATCAAAAAGCAATCAATCAATCAAAAAGACATTCCGTTGCAGGTTGGCGGTGGGTGGGAAGTAACGTGGGGGGAGAGCATATATACAGATTTGACGCCATGGAGTGGATTGGGGTGGGGTCAGGGTTGCACAATTAAAAAATTTTTTTTTTTTAATTTTTTTTTTTAAATTGGTTTTTAAATTAAAAAAAATTTCTTTGATTTTGGGTAAAATGTAGCTTCTGAGTGGCAAAAAGGCGTTTAAATGGTGTTTGGATGGTACAATTAGTAGTCATGCATGCATAAACTTGCTTATTAGCACAAAAAACGAGCGCATTTTGGTGTTCCCAATAGGTTCCCAACATAGTGCAGTACCGTACACGACCATTTAGAGGCAGCGGATGTGTCACCATTTGACTAAAACGTTGCTAAATATGCTTCTAAAGGCTTTAAAGGAACATTTTTTTTATGCAACCCTGGGTGGGGTGATAATAATAATAATTCAAATTCCCAGGTTTCAGGCGCGGGCAGCACCACCACCTTTATTTAAGCGGATCAAGGCTACCGTGCATCCCCAGCACTTCTTGTCCGTCGAGCGCTTTTCTTTGAGGAAGTGGCGCACAGCTCGAACGTGGAACGGCTCATCCGGATCCATGTAGTACTCGACGGCGGCGCCCGTGGGCCGGACGGGCAGCGCGCCCAGCTGTTGGCGGCTGGGGGCGGCCATGCCGCAGCCGCAGGAGCAGAGCGCCTTCTCAGTCGCGTCACCGGCCAGGAAAGGGGCGGGCAGCGTGACACCGAGTCGACGTTCGGCCACGTTGACACCCCCTCCGAACTTTCGAGCAGATCCTTTCCTTCCAGAGCCTAAAAAGAAGAAACAAATAAACCGTTAGTTCACAATGCAAGCGAAATATTAATGACAAAAAAATAAAAATACATATATTGAAGGAAACAATTAACCAGAAGGGAGCAAAGGTTTCAAGTAGACGCTCGTCTTTGTCGCACGGATCTTGTCCACGACGTTCGTGAGATACGCCTGCAGTCCGCCACAGAAGTCGGCGACGGCGAGCGCGTGCTCGCAGTAGTACTCCTTGGTCTTGATCCTCGTCTGGCAGTCGCACGTGTACGAGACCAACGTGTCGTCCACCGTCACGCGACAATCCTTCTTCTCGTCGTGCACAGTGAACTGATTCGTCAGCAATGGGTGCTGACGAATCAAGACGTCCGAATTCTTAGTAAAGAAAACTGCGGCTTCGTAAGCCTCGTCCAAAACAGCTGCCGGCCAACCTATGAATATTGTGGCTCACAATTTATTATAAATACCGATATTCCACTTTTACTTTGTTAATCTATGTCACCACTATTAATCTTTCAATTATCTTATCTTTCAAAATGCAAATCTGCCAAAATCCAAATTGCATCCAAATTGCCAAATCTGGCTACCTTCCGGCAGAATCTCCGCCACTTGACGCTTGGTCAAGCTCAGCCCAGAGCGCTGGAGATCCACTAAGCCAGACGACAAACCCATGAATTTTTCGTAGTGAATTTTTCGCTCCTCCCGACTCATCAGCTCAAACTGTACACCACTGATTTGATCTTTTTTGAAGGTCGCAGCGAGCCTGATCTGGCCGCTGCCAAAGAGGGCGGTCTTCAAAGAGTCGTACTTCGACTCCGTGTAGCTGTGGAGCAGCTTGATCAGCTCCGCCTGCGTTTTGCCCTGGCCTTTTTGAACCAAGATTTGTAATTCCTGGTTCATCGATTCCGAGTTGTTATTGGTCAGTCGTCCCTAAAGAGCCATCCCGACTAAAGCCCCTTCAAAATAACAAGAGCAACTCCCTCGGGTGGTTCCACAAACCTCCCAGACGTGCCGGATTGCTGGGGGCCGGGGGGGGGGGGGGGGCGCATACCTGTAACCGGTAATTGGACCTAAGGTAGAGAGGATTCGAGCACTTTCTTTGGGCTTGGGGGTCGGTTGGGTTGGAGTGGGGGAGGGGTAAACTTGCAGACTGCGGGGGTGGTACGCGGGCGCCCCCCCCCCCCCCCACCCCACCCAGTTACTGCATGCATGTACGCGGCTCCTGGCTTGCTAGAAGTACCTCAAAGCCGGCTTTCGCTCTCAGAGGGAGCAAGTAGTGTTTCTTTAATTTGTCGCGTTTCTTTTCGAAGTAGTCGACAAACTGGCCGTTGCCTCTCTTTGCCCAAATAGACAATAATGACGCGGCGCACCGGTCGAACGAGTCCTCATTGGGCCTGTCGACCAAACCTTGGGTTCGCACCCTCTGGTCGGAGCCCGCAAACAGTCTTCTTTCGCCACCGAAGATTTCGACGATTGTTTCCTATTCATTTGACATATTCGTGTACATCATACGATGCAATGGACATTGGCCCAGAGGTATTTTGGGGAGAGCTTACCTGTAACTGGGGGGGCCATACCTGTAACTGGGACGGGGGGGGGGGTTACCCTCCCCCACTATTTTTCCAACACCCACCCAACACCCCCGACGCCCCAGAATGGGGAATGGGAATGGGGGAGGGGGCTACACACAATAACAAATCAACCTCAATTTCTTCTTTCGTGAAAGCAAAGTCCGCTTTCATTTTTCGTTCAAAGTTCTCTCGCAAGTGCAGCTCGCAGTAGAGAAGCAGGCTGTGCTGCTCGTCGAAGAGACTGGACCGCTGCAGAGCGCTGGCCTGAGCGGCCTCCTGGTCGGAGACGGCGGCGAAGAGGTGCTCGTTGCGGCCCAGCTTCATCTGCTTGGACAGCTGCTCGAACGCATAGTGGAAGTCTTCCTCGCATCTCGCGTTCATCAGCGCAAACGCGCCAGGCAGCAGCGGCTCGTGTCCTGCAGAGCACACGTTATCAGCACGGTGCATCCAGTATGGGCTGAGTTACTCCCCCCCCCCTCCAGAGGGCGCTCTGAACCACTCCCTCCCCCATACCAAAACCCTGTACAAGTATGATTACCTGTGGTCAGGTCAGCAAATTTCGGATGGCGAAACCAGAAAGCCAGCAGATAGGAATCTGTCAATTCGAATTTGACATCAAAGAATAGTGCCCTTTTCGACGAACTCGACAGGTCGCCAGGCTTTTGAGTGCACACGGATCTCAGCACTGCCAACGACTCTGGCGTTCCTATAATAATGTACAAATTAAAAAAAGGTCCACGTGTCACTGCCAGAATTCCATACCCATGAAAGAGTGCGTGATGAGTTTCTCATTTTTGTTCTCGTCAAGCCGCGTGAAAGTCTGCACATCCAAAAGGAAACCACCTCCAAGGAGAGACATCACTGCAGATTGGCTGGAGGGAGGCCGGTAGCCTCTGGGGTCGACATTTTGCCGCTCTCCACACTAAAGAGCCGAAAGCCTTTCGCACAGGTTGTCATGATCCGTATCTGGAGTAGGTGTCAGGTCCAGTTTGGGGGGGGGGTCTGTTGGCGCGTCGCGTCTAAATTCGCGTCAAGTAGGACGACACCAGCCTTAAAGTTTTAAGTAGGGCCAGTTTCGGTTCAACCAGTTTCGAAATTTGCTGCATCTCCAATCCAACCCCCCACCCCCCCCCCCATTGCTCGCTTACAGACCCAAGCAGCACCTACGTACGCCTTCAAGAATCACGTCACGTGTGCTGATGTTTAAAAAAAAAAATACAGTCACATCGCACATCCAGGCATTCTAACCTTTTTGGCGCAATACTTCGCTTGGTCCGCATTTCTTGGCAGTGACTGCGAGGAGGTAGCACCGAAGGCGCCGCCAGCATCGGCAGAGACACAGGCGAGCACCTGTCTGGGCGGCATCACTCGAGATCGCGCCTCCATTTCCCGCAGCAGACTACGCTTCGCCCTATGCAACAAAAACTATAAAAAATAGAAATGCACTTAAAAGAAGAGTACGCCGTACGGTTGAAAAGGTTCGAAGTTCTTCTTGGAGTTTCCATGGGGTGCAGCGGTAAAGTCGTACGGTCGACACTTCCAGCGATAGCACACCAGAGAAATGAAAGCTTCGGGCTCGTCAAAGCGATTGAGCTTGAAAATGCGCTTTTCTAAGTCGCCGCCAAGTTCGACTTTCCAGTAGTCAACTCTCGTAATTTTAAGGTCGGACGACCGAACCCCATCCTTCATCTTTCCTTTGCGACTGACCATAACAACCTGTAATGACGTGAAGCGAAAAACAGTGGTGTCACCTGCTCAAATGGGATCGAGGATGGGGTCGAGCACATAGGTGCCCACGGAAATTGGGCCAGGGGAGGGGTAAATCGCGAAATTTTTCGAAGGCAGGGGGTGGGTAAACTGGGCAATTCGGGATACTTCCCACAGGGTGGGTGAGTGGGTGAGTGAGTGTCATGCATGGTCGATCAATGCAATGCAGCAGCACAATGTATGAATGTACATCGTATTCTGGTAATAAGAAGAAGAAGAAGAAGAAGGCATGATGGTAGCCTGTGTTCTGCGATGAAGACACAGTAGGCAACCACAGACAGAACTGCAAGTGCAACGACGAGAGTCACAGCACAATCTTCACAGGTGTGTTTGATGGCCTAGCCTAGTCGAATCAATGTGATGGACGCCTGTGTCTACATCCTGGCACAGCAGAACGTCCTCTGGCTTGGTTGTATACAGCCTGCAGGCCAAGAACGTCAGTTTCACTTTACTGTGGACTGCTGTCAGGTGAGCTTGCAACTTGGTGTGCATCTGGTACATCATCATAGTCACAATTTGGTGAGAGAACAGCCACATGTTTGAGAAATGGGCTGATGAAACTGTAGAGGAAAAAGGAGGAATCATCTAAGTTGCTGGTTCAGCTGCAGACTCCACAGAAGGCTCAGCAGTAGGCTCAGCACCAGCAGCAGGTTTAGCAGCCATGTACTGCAGCAACAGGTTCACCACTTTGTGGGCATAGCCTGGGCTAGCCCGGACATGCCCAGGCAGAAATCATGAGGGATTTCGCATATCGCATGGGTTTTGGGGAGGATTTCGCAGTGCGCAGCGCTGTGCGAAACAATTGTTGGGGATTTCGCAGCACTTAGACAAAAAAATTTGAGAAGAGACTTCGCCATGAACAGCACTGTGACGATTCTGCCAAATGTATAGGTCAGTAAGTAGATCATTATTTGGGAGTTCGCAAAAGCTCTCCTCATAATGACATTTGTCATAGCGAAAGCGCAGAGTGTGGTATGCAGATCTGTTTTGTTCGGGACAAACAAATATCACCTCAACATACCTCACAATTTAATAAATGTAGCTAATTATTGCATCGTGCTGCAGAGCTGCTCTGCAGACTGATGCAGACTGACTCAGGACCTGGCAGGAGCGAATGGCAGGTGGCCTTGCAGGCGCTGCTTTGTGACACAGTTGCTTGGGAGCTGGCACCAAGTAATTTGGAGGCGCCTGGCTGTCTACTGACGCAGTTGCTTTCACGCAGTTTCTACCAAATTAACTGCGCCGCAGGCGAAAATTTGGCCATTTCTATGTCTCGCCAAGCATTCTTCCTTAAAATTGATGGTAAAGGGCGGTTGTGGTTTGCAAAGAATTTATACTACCTGGCTCACAAGAGGGTGAGTTGCATGCTCACCACAGCGCCGCAGGCACTTTTTTCACGTATTGGAGCGTCAACCTAAGGGAATCCTATATCCTGGCCGAAAACGATTCCCTAGTCAAAGAAGAGTGACCTGTACGCTCACCCACCATAGCGCCGCAGGCAAAATTTTGCGCGTATGGGTAATCTAAAGTAATGGTGCGTCAATCTAATGTTAACAAATAGACATCTTCTAAACCTGCCTGGCCACCCTAGTGCCCTGCACACCCGTACCTAGAGAGAGGCTACACAGGAGGATGCTACGTAACGTATAAGTACATACAGGTACATACTAGTAGTATGATACTACGCGTCTTTGGGTGTCCATTAGAACAACAAAAATCAATAAATGCTGTACCAACAAAAATCGATAAACGCGCAACCAAGTCAATAACGCCAAAGTAAAGTTATGTACATACAACAGTTGCGCGGCTGCATTGCACTAATTGTCTATAGAGATGGGAAGGGGTATCCCGAAAATCCCGATTTGGTTTCGGGATTAGGTAGCCCAGGGGGAGGGTAATCCCGAAAGTCTTTCGGGATAGGCTCTTACAGGGGAGGGGTATACCCCCCCTATACCCCCCCCATGGGCAGGTATGGTCGAGCAAGGGAGCGGGGCAGTGGTGAGGTCACGGGGTTGAGGGGGGGGGGGGGGGGGGCTAGGGGCCCAAACATTAGCCAAAACTTGGGCATATTACCATGACAATGACCAACAAACGAACCTTGCGGTTGTTGATGATGTTCAGATATTCGACGATTCCACGCCGCGAGGTCCACATTCCATAGGAGTCGACATTGAGGTCCGCTCGGACGGCGGCACTGTCAAGGGAGACGGCGAAGGAGCACTCTCGCAAGTGGGCGGGCACCCTGCTCGGTGGCGTCAGACGCGTCGTCTGTTCCGCAGAGCATCGTAGCAAAATGGTGCCAGCTTCCAACAAGGAGCCGATGAACTTTTCCGAAGCCAAGCCCGCTTCTTCCGCCTCGTTTCTGGTGGACGACTGATTGACGTCACGCGAGCTCGATTCAGCCGCGCGTCGCCCCAAAGACGCCGGCGAGGGCCGCTGGTCCATCATTTTTTTACTTGGACTCTTTGGCAATGGTGACAAGTCAGCGAGCGCCTCTTTATTCGCTTTTGTCGGCGTCAAAGCGCTCATTTTCCTGAAGAAAAATCCGAATTGCTTTTAATCGCGGAAAGAAAATTAACGTGGTGGTGCCGCAAATTACATGCCTGCTTGCTTTACCTGCCTGCTTCCTTTACCTGCCTGCATGCCTGCTTGCCTGCTTGCTTTACCCTAAGCCAATGTTTGGTAACGAACGCACTAAACCGCCCAGTAATTCTGGATACGGTAGAATTTTGTTTTAACAGTAAAATGTATATACGGTATGTAAATAACTGCGCGTTTAACAACTTTGAAAACATAATAACATGCAAATATTCGTTATTTGTTTTGCACCGTATTGCATTAGACATGTATTACTTGACAGTGACGTCGTTGACGATGCCACCGTAACCACTGCAAAAGTACGTTACTGTAAAAGTTCATTGAAACCCGTAACGTTCAATGCTTATCTCTTACGTCGGGACCGAATCGTCAACGAGATCAGCTGTGTGTGGCTGACTCAAGTACCTACAGCCGATATGTTGCGTTCTTTAAGAATTTTGCTGGCAATCGCCCTATTTGGCGGCAGCGCCTTCGTGTCGTGCGATGAACTGCGTTCAAGAGCGCACTTGTTAGACGCGGTGGCACGCGGCGATTTGCTCGAGGTCTTGGGCGCCTCTGGCTTGCTGACGCACCCGCTGCTCTCGAAGCAGCTGTCGTCGGCACTCTCGACTGCGGATGCTCCACAGCGCCGAACGCGTCGCTCTGCCGCGACCGACATCGCGGGGGCCCTGCAGGCGTCGGTGCGGGACTCCTTGGACCGGAAGAATCGCGTCAGCCCTCCCGACGTCGCGCGCTACCTCTGTCGCGCCATCCACGACTGGCCGGCCGAGGGCATCGCGGCCGCCTGCGCCGACAGCCTCCGGGACGCCGTGTGCGCCGCGTCGCGGCTGGTCGAGATCGCGACGACGAACTGCTCGGCGCTCGCCGCGCCCGCCGACGACCAGGAGGCGGCGGCCATCTACAGGGCGGCGCTGGCCGCCAGAGAGAACGGCACGCTCGGCGGCCTCGCCGACGGCGTCGCCGCCACCGAGAAGTGCGTCCGCTGTCGCCGCGACAAGTCCACCGTCGTCGAGAAGTACATGTGGATTATGCGAGGTCCGCTTCGCTCTGTCGCCGTGCGGGGCGTGTGCTGACGACACTGCTGCTTGCGTTGTCATACAGTGCTGGACTGCGTGGGCAAGGCTCCGTCTGGTATCTCGGACGGCAACCTACTCTGGCTGGGCGACTACAGACAGTGCAAGGCCCTCAGCGCCGTTCTCCCCAACGAGCCGCCCTTCAAGACGTGCGCGAACTGGCTGCGTCGCGCCCACCGCGTCCCAACAATATGCACGAACTGTGGCAGGCGCGCTTTCGAAGGCAAGTACTGCAAGGCGTACCTGGGTCTGTCTCAGTCGTCGCTCAAGATGCGCTCCAAGATCGCCGGCTGCATGCCCGACAAGTGGAACTTTACTCAAGTGCGCTAATCAATAGCCAGCTCTTTCATCCAAGAATACAGACTGCGGTCTGCGGCGCGAGCATCAGTCGGTCACCCACTGCTATTCAGGATGGGTGCTACGTGAAGCCCGAAGACACGACTTTCGTCAAGGTCGGCATCTGCGCGCCGCAGACCTGCTCCTCGGAAGATATGTCCGCCTTCGTCAAAGAGCGTATGTCCTCCTGCTGTGTACGCAGCGTCAAGTCCAATAGGCACAAGGCTCAGTGGGTCATCTACGCGTGTAGTATTTTCGTCCATGTGCCATCCGTCGGCTGTGTGCGACGACCAGGGCTACCTCGATGGATACGCGATCACCGTCATGTGAGCGAGCAGGGAGGGGGGGGGGGGTGTTGCCTTCTCACAGAGTCCAGGCTGAGTTGCAGTGCGCTACTGCTGGCGTTGGTGCTGCTCGTCGGTGTTGCGACGGTCTTCGACTGCTGGTCGGCGACGACCGACTCTCGGCGTGCCGTGTTCACCTCCATCGACGGCGAGACGCGTCGCACCGAGAAGGCCGTCGCCGCCGACCGCAGTACTACGCTCACGCGCACCGGGGGGGGGCAGAGGTGCGTCGCAACTCAGACGGTGCCGATTCAGATTTGGCGTGGGAGCTGCTGCTCTGCTTCTCGGCTCGGTCGAACGGCGACCGTCTGCTGCGGACGAAGCGGCCGGAGACGCGCGTCCGCGCCGCCGACGGCCTCGTCGTGCTCACGCTGCTATGGCTGATCTTCGCGCAGATGTTCTTCTGGACCACCGACTACATGCGTGCGTCCCAGCGCCCCCCCCCCCCCCCACTCTTGTCGCCACCGGCCGAGTACCCGCGCTCGCAGGCAACCTGATGTCGGTGGTGGAGTCGCCCAAGACGCTCGTCTACCAGCTGATCAACAACACGACCGTCGTCTACGACACCTTCTTCTGTGTCAGCGCCATGCTACTGGCCCGCAAGCTTATGTCCGCCTGGCTCCGCAGCCGTCTGTCCGTCCCGCACTTCTGGGTGACCCTCTGCGCGCGCCGCATTCTGCCGTCAGTCGACTGGAGCACGACTCACTCCTTCCGCCGCTACACGCGTTCTCTTCTGTCCAGATTACTCATCCTGAATGGCAGCGTCATATTACTCATCAGCGGCGTCTATCCATTCCTTGGCGAGGGCCCCATGTGGCCGGCGCGTCGCACCGACGGCGCCCAATTCCGCCACTGCGCCGGCGGATGGTGGAAGTCGCTGTTCTTTCTACAGAACTTCTTTGACTACAATCAACAGGTACTGCTGCGCTGGCTCCACTCCGCCTGTCGCGTGGGACATTGGTCGACGTACAGTGTTTGACGACGTCCTGGTACCTGGCCAACGAAGTGCAGTTCTTCGCCGTCGGCGCCCCGCTGACCGCCTTGATCATCTAGTGAGTCCAATCTCTCTAATCCGTCTTTTTATTTGTTGCTGAGCAATTCGCTCATTCCGCCAGCTCTTCCACCATCGGTCTGAGCATCGCAGCGATGCTTCTGGCGCTGGCGTCACTGTTGACGGGCGCGCTCGTCTTCGCCTACAACTACGTGCCGACCCTCATGTCGACCGTCGAGCCTTACGCGTGCGTTCGCGGCGTCTGATTCTCGTCCCTCGTCACTGTCGCCAGTCCCGTTCAGTTTTCTGGACGCGCTGTCGGACGGCTTCGCGACGCAGGTCTACGAGAAGCCGTACACGCGCTGCGGCCCATATGTCGTCGGCCTCTTCCTCGCCTACGCTCTGGCCATGCACGTGCATCGGCAGGCCATCGGCAAGGTTGGCCAGTGCCCCAGTCGACACTGCTGGCCAAAGGTCGCTGTCTCTTTCCCGTTGCAGTGCCGCGCTCACCTGTCACTCGTGGCCTGCCTACTGGGCTGCTGGGCCGTCGTCTTCGGCATGTATGGCTACTCGAGCACTGGGCAGATCAGCGCCGCAGTCGCGTCTCTCTACGCGGCACTGCATCGCGTCTTCTGGGCGCTCTGCGTAGCCGGTGTCATCTACCTTTGCCAGAGAGGCCGCGGCAGTGAGAGAACGAACACAGCGAGCGCGCTCCCTCTAACTATTGCGCACGCCCCACGGCGCAGGCTGGATTCGCAGTCTGCTGGAGTGGCGCATGTGGACGTCCCTGAACCGCCTCACGGTCTGCGTCTACCTACTGCACACGCACCTCATCCTCTACTTTTACCAGACGCTCAAAAAGCCGCTCTACGTCAGCAAGTCATCCGTTGTGAGTCGCTATCGGCATCCTTGCAGGCTGCGGACACGTGTAGATAGTGGCGGTCTGTTGCGTTGCTTGCAGCTCTACTACTTTGTGGCTACGGTTTTCTTCTCGTATCTGTTCGGCACGATGCTTCACCTGACCGTGGAGCAGCCCTTCAAGCGGCTCGTCAGCCTACTCGCCCGCCGCCACTGGCTCGCCGGCAGGCAGCAGGACTCCTCCACCACGGACTCGCAGTCGCACTCGACCACGCCTCCCGACTCTCTGGACACCAAACCGGCCTGCTGACCACGCCCACGCCGACGCCCCTCCCCGACCACCCATTCCACAGGCCAACGTCTAGTCGATGTGTCTAGCTTTGTCCTACTAGATACCACGTGCAATCGATCGAATCGAGTCGACATTGGCCGCTCAGCCTTGATTTGGACGAATCACTTTCGAGGGTTGTTGTCATTTTGGTGCGCGCTCGAGGACGCTCGGTTTTCGTTAGGTGCTGAGTGTTATCGAACCGAGACCAAGGACTAAGAAAGTTGGCGCTAGCTACGCTCCGTTTTGGCGCCCGCACGTTGTGACTCGCCTCTACAGCGACAAGAACATGCGACCTTAATCACTTGGGACGCCTCCGGTGTAGCCATGGCTGAGGAGAAGCCTCAGACTGAATTCGCGACGCCGACATCGTCGAGTGGAGCGACCGTGCCTGCAGAAATGGTCTGTGGTGTCGATGTTGGATTTGTCGATGGTAGACGAGCCTTAGGTGAATCTGCGCTTGATCCTGGTGAGCGGCAAGACTCGCGACTGGCTCTTTGGATCGCAGACGTCGGCAGAGGAGGTGGCGCGCTGCGTGCACGAGCAGTGGCCGTCCGAGTGGGCGGACGAGCCCAAGGTCGACTCGGCCGAGGTGCTCAGACTCATCTACCACGGCCGCTTTCTCCACGGAAGCGTCACGCTCAACGGTGCGCGCGCGCCTGCTGCGTTACGTTTAGAAGGAAGGCGCATGTCCGCAAGGCGTTCTAGCCCTGGGCTTGCCGGTCGGCAAGACGACGGTGATGCATCTGGTAGCTCGCGAGTCACTGCCGGAGCCCAACTCGCAAGGTGATGAGTGCCACTGGCGCCGTGTGAAAACCGATTTAAGGACGGTGCGCTGCAGACGCGTTGCGGAAGACGAAGAGCCGCTGCTGCACCTGCTGCTGCTCCATCCTCTGACGGCTCTCTGAGGCGCGCTCAGCCAACCACTCCCTCCCTGCCCTCGCGGCCCCTGCCCAGCCGCGTTCTCGTCGTCTGGCAGCTGTGGTCACCGGCCGTGCGCGGCCCTGTCTAGAGCGGCGAGGCCCAACGGTCCCTCTCGTCCGGTTAATTCTTATGATTCGCCCGCCCCTTCTCCTTTGTTGTGTCGCCGCCCTCTGGTGGGCCGCCCGACCGGCTGTAGCTGTGCTCTCTCTCTCTCTCTCCTCTCCCGTTGTCTTGTACACGCACGCGTCGCATCCACTGTACGAAGCGCGGACGCCGCTGCCTGCTACAGTCGTGTGTATTCAAAGAAGACGGATCCAAGCGTCCTTTGCCACCGTGCTGTTGGTCCTATTGCGGCAGCGTTGTTGTACTATAATGACGTGACGGAATAAAAGTGGAACTTGGCGCAAAAGGCGCAGTCGTTTTCCCTCGAAACCCACTTTTGTACAAGTACAACTTTGTGGACCGACGCGACAGTGACAGCAAATAAAAAAAGACCGTACGACATGGCGACTGGCGGGGGAGGAGGGCCGATTCTCGTGACCGGCGCGTCCGGTGTGCTCGGCCGCTCCTTGGTGACGCGGCTCCGGCAGGCGTTCGTCGACCGACCCGTCCTGGGCTGGGCGCTGAGTCGGACGAGCGGCGGCAACTTTCGCAGCGTCAACCTGGCCGACACGGACGATGTCCAGCGCAATTTGGAGTCAGACAAGGTGTGCGTGCGCTCGTCACCGCATCGTGTAGCTGCATTCTCTCGGCTGTCTGGTTTAGCCGTCGGTCGTGGTGCACGCCGCGGCGCTGCGTCGTCCGGACGAGGTCGAGGGCGACGCCGACCGGTCTCGGGCCGTCAACGTCGGCGCCGTGGAAACACTCGCCCGCTATTGTGGTTGGCTCTTGCGGCTCGAGCGCTTCTGCCGGAAGTCGGCACGCTTTTCCATCATTCAGCGCGCGAGAGGGCACTGATGTTGCTCGTCAGTACCGACTACGTATTCGACGGCGCGAATCCGCCCTACAACGAGAGTGCCTCCACGAATCCGCTCAACGAGTACGGCCGCCAGAAGCAAGAGGCCGAGTCGGCGCTGAGAAGCGCGTTCGGTGCTGGCCTTTCCTCGCTTGGCTTGCGCGACTGGCACCGAGTGAGAATTCTTGTTTCTCGCAGCTGAGAAAGCGGCCGGCTGGCTCGTGCTGCGCGTGCCCGTGTTGTACGGGCCCATCGAGTATGTGGGCGAGGCGGCGATCGACGCGATCCTCGCCAACGTGCTCAAGGCGAAGGCGGAGCGGCGAGCCGCGCCCATGGACGCCGTGCAAGCGCGCTATCCCACGCACGTCGACGACGTGGCCGACGCCGTCCGCCTCCTACTCCAGGTGAACACGCGGCGGTCGTGGCCTCAGCAGCCGCGCACTCATGCGTTGCACCGGTCGAGACCGCGGACGCCTGGGGCGTCTACCACTGGAGCGGCACGGAGCGGTGGACCAAGCTGGAGATGGCTCGGCTCATGGTCGACAAGCTGCGTCTGGAGCCCGTGGAGCTGACGGCAGAAGCGCCCGCCGCCGTCGGAGCCGTGAGCCGTCCGCAAGACGCGCGCCTCTCCTGCGGTCGTCTCACAGAATTGGGCGCTAGCAACAGTTGGACCTTTGAGAGAGGAATACTTGACGCCTACGGCGGTCACGTCGAGGCCGCTTCCACTCCAGTGGCCTAGGCGGAGACGTCAGAGAGATACGGTGCTTTTCGCCTCACTTTCATTTTTGTTTGAATGCTGCGGTATGTATGCGCACACGTCTTGGCGAAAAAAAAAAATCGGTGAAAAAAGGTCGGTTGTCCGTCCGTGTCACGCGTGTCGGCGCCTCCTACGGCGCTCGTGCTGGGCGATCGTGTTGAGAATGGGTCGGTAGATCTGCGCGGGGGCTCGCGTGCCCCAGATGAAGTCGAAGTGGTTGAAGAAGGAGAGTCGGTGGTTGCCCTCGAGACGCGGCAGCTTGTGCAGGTTCTGCAGGATGTCGGGCGCGGTCGCGAGCGCGTCAAAGTCGCTCCAGAAGACGTGCGTCGGCACGCGCATTCGCCGCAGGTTGTACTCGGGCGGCGTCGACTGCAGGAAGGCGCCACGTTGGTTCCTCACGACTCGAAAGTGACGTGCGCCGTCTCTTCTATTCTCACTCGCCTGCCGATAGTATACGCGATTCAGCTTGCTGCCGTAGTCGTACTTGTGCATCTTGTTGCTGAGCACCATCTGGGCGAAGTGGATGATGTTCTGCGTGGACGTGCCGGCAGGGTTGTGCGCCACATAGACGGGCACGCGCGTCTGAATAATGCGGCTTGACGTCGTTCGCGATGAGCTTGGAGACTGGGGTACCTCGTTCAGCTGTCGACTGTCGGGTCCGCCTAGGAGGAAGAGCGTGTTCTCGCAGAGTCGGTTGCTGTAGGCGAGCCCGCACACGAGGTTCGCGGCCATGACGTTCACCCAGTGCGGCGGTAGGAACTCGTCCTCGCCCAACAGGTTGAACAGCGTCTGGAACACAGCAGGCAGCTCGCAAGCCAACTCGGCGCACGCACCCCCGTCTGACGCCCACTCACGTGCACTTGCGGATTAAATGTGGCCAGCAGACGGAGGTAGCCTTGGATGTGGCCGACCGTCATGACCGGTGCGAGCGCAAAGAACTTGATCACCTGTACAAGGCAGCGAATCAATTGGTCCAGATAACGACGGCTGGCCAGGCGCACTTTGTTGGCTAGCGCGGGGTCCTCGCTGAACTTTGCGAACGCGGTGAGAGTGCCTTGAGAGTGGCCCATGTAGTAGAGTCGACTCTTCTTCGACACGAGCAGCGCGTGCTCGATCATGGCCTTGAGGTCGTACTTGGCCATCTGATCCCAGCTAGAATGTGCTATTCGTGCACGAGCGCTCCCATTGGCCCTTCTAGCTAGTCCCCTTGCCTGAACAGCCAGAAGACCTTCTGTCGCGGCTGGAGAAAAATGTGCCGTCTGCTGTAGGCGTTGCCGCGGAAGTTGCCCAGCCACACTTCGCAGCCGGCGTCGGCGAACACGAACGCTGCGCAATGACGCCGTAGTCGGGTCTGCGCCGAGGATGTCATAGAGGGCAGGCGCGCGCGTACCTGGCGACTGTCGCGGCGGATCGGAGACCCACTCGGAGCTGGACTGCTCGAGGCCGTGCTGCATGAAGACGATCGGTCGCGACCGGATCGCCCTGCCTCTGCGGGGCAGCAGGCGCTGCATCGAGAGAATGTAGCCGTCGGCCGTCACGACCTCGTGCTCCTCCATCTCGTAGCCGTGGTAGCGAATGATCTCGGCCTACACGGAACAACAACTTCATGATAGCTTCGGTGTCGATCCGTTCTTCAAGCAGCTGTTTCCTTTTGCTGCTGCAGCAGCAATATAGATAGAAGAAGACGGCGGTGTGGCTCACCGCGCTCATACTGATCTCTGGGTCAGCGGCATGGGTCTCACGAAAGAGCGTTGCACACAAGGCAGCAATGACCACTACAAACCGACGTGCGGTCATTGTGGCGTTCCGCAATTGTTTGTTGTGTCCTTCCCGATGAAGTGTACTACATTCGTTGCACGCACGATGGCGGACTGCGCCGTCTAACGCCCTCTGTCTGTGATGTCAATGCGCGCCTCAGCATTGTTGCGCGCATGCGTACGTGTATAAGACGCATTTGTGACAACACTTTCTGTGCGCGGACGGCTGAGTGCTGCGCTAGAAACTGACTGACGCGACAACTCGAACAGGAGCGCATCCTGTTCTGCGTCGCCGACACCACGAACGTGCACTATCGCCAGGTAGCGAAAGGGACGCGAGCGTTTTTTTGCTGTATCAGTGCGTCGAAGCTTGGGTCACCAGTTGCCGGGGTCAAGCAAGCAGTGCACTCAACTCACTGCAAATAAAAGCGGGGCTGATAAGCACGCGCCGTCCCAGAGAGTCGAGCAGTGCAAGACTGTCTAGCTGAGCAAACGCACGCCGTGGTGACTGCTCCAATTCGTTGCCCTCTGTCTGTTCCGCAGAAAATGGAGTCGGCGGGATCCGAGACCCATGACTACGCAGCGAGCAGTCTTGTGGACATGTTTCGTCAGGCGGTGGCCGCCTACGGCTCGTCCACTCGTCGGCTCGTTGTGGATGACGTCAGCGGCATGGAGCTGACGATGACGGAGCTGGACGAGCTCACAGATCGTCTCGCAAGGATCTTCGTCAGGCAGTACCACTGCGTCAAGGGCGACATTGTCGTCATATACATGGAGAAATGCTGCGAGTTCGTGCTCACATACATTGCAGCCTTGAAAGCAGGTTGGTGCGCAGCTGCACCTCATCAACTATGGGTCAATTGTGGGTCGCAACGCAACCTCTAGGATGCGCCTACCTTCCAATGGACGTGTCGTACACGCCGAATCTAGTCCAGTCAATTCTCCAAGAATCCGAGCCGAAGGTCGTCTGCACCAAAAGTCAATTCAGCGCCACTCTCGAAAGCCTCCCACAGGAGCTTCGAGGTCTGCTCGGTCTTACCCTATGTGTTCGTTCAGTGCGTGTCTAACGCGCCTGTGTCCGTGTGGGACGACGCTGCAGACACGCTCGGTGTCTACTGGTTCGAGGGCGACTGGAGGAGCTCGCTCGAGTCTGCCGTCGACGGTAGCCAGGTGTCGCTGCCGACGGTGGGGCTGGACGACGCCGCCTACGTCGTCTACTCGTCCGGCACTACGGGCAAGCCCAAGGGCATCCAGTGTCCCCATCGCGGGGCCGTCCTCTCCTACAACTGGCGCTTCGAGCGCTTCCCTTTCGCCGACGACGACCGAGTCGCCTCGAACGTCTTCTTCGTATGGGAGCTACTCAGGCCCATCCTCAAAGGCCCGTCTGTATAGGCTAAGCTAGTGGAACTCATTGGCAGGGAAACTACTGTCAGTCACAGTACCACATACAGTATGTTCATACATGCATCAAAAAATATACGGTAACTACATTTGAATGGCCGCCCAAATGTATACGGTCGTTAAATTTGAATACAAGTTTAAGTTGAGAGCAGAATGAGTCATTGGGACCGAAAGTACCGTATGTCTGCCACTGAATACAAGTAGAGTACGCCCGCTTTGAAGCCTAAATTACTATGGGAGATAATTATGTTTTCTAACACACACTTGGTTGTAGGCGTGCCTCTCTACATAGTGCCGGATGACGTGATTTACGACCCACTGGAACTATGCGCCTTCTTTGAGAAGCACTCTATCACGAGTATGCTCTTCACACCTTCTCTGCTGGAAACCGTGCTCGATACGGTACCCACGGACCGACTTCAGACGGCCATGTCTAACTTCAGGTACATAACCGTTCGGTAATTGTCAAGAGGGCACTTTGGCTGCTGCACTGCCGTGTGCAGGACCATAATCATGTGTGGAGAGGTCGTGACAGTCACGCTACTCGAGAGAACGTTGGAGCTGTTGCCGCGGGCGCTGGTTCTGAATCTCTTCTCCATATCGGAGTCACACGACGTGTCCATTTGCAATCTGAACACATGGATAGCTGTGAGTGGTCAGCACAATATTGGTTATGTGATGAACTCGTCAATACGGCGACTGAGATGCTCATTCTTACATAGAAGGCGACTGCTTCGGGTGCCAGGCTCAAGACCAAATTCTGCCCGGTTGGTCCGCCGTTCCCACTGGCGAAGATTGCCATCCTAAGCAAGAAACTAGAGAAAAAGCCGGTCGGCATGTCCGGCGAGGTACGTTCAAGAAACATTGGATAAACACACAAAAAAGCAGACATGCATCCACGTACGGAACTGTGTTAATCCTTTAAGATCTACATCGGCGGTCCGACACTTGCGACAGGATACTTGAAAAGGCCGGACCTGAACGCGACTCGTTACCTCGTCACACCAGACGCCCTGAAGAAGGAGTATGGAGACCGGTTGTACAGAACGGGCGACTGGGGCTACTTGCTGGCCGACGGAGGCGTCGAGATCTGTGGTCGCTGCGACACAATGGTCAAGGTGCGCGGCTACAGCGTCGAAGTCGGCGCCGTGGAGACGGCACTCGGACAAGTCAGTGCGCATGCGCTCAATGACCCGCTACTCCATCCGACGGACGTGCCCACTCCGGCCGTGTATAGCTACCGTACTTGGGCGGCTGTGCCGTAGTGGCGGTGGGCGAGGAGGGGACGGACAAGCAGCTGGTGGCCTACGTCGTCTTGAAGGAGACCGAGAAGGGCCGGCGCACGCGCAAGGGCATCCGCGCCGATCTCAAGCGCCTCCTGCCCTTCTACATGGTGCCCACCTACGTCGTCCTGCTCGACCGCCTGCCACTGCTGGCCGCTGCCAGTAAAGTCGACAAGCGAGCTCTGCCGCCCTTTGAACACGTTTGTTTGTACGCGGTCACCCCTGCGCCTCTTTCTCCGTCCCATTCGAATGTATTAGACGCGAGACGCTGTCGAGTTGGACTCCATGCCGTCGACGGAGACGGAGAAGCGTTTGGCCACCATCTGGGCTGGAGTACTGTCCGTGCCCCAGAACTTGCCCATCGATGTCCAGGACAGCTTCTTTGACTTGGGAGGGTAGGTCCTGGAATCGTAGCACGCCCACACTGCGTTTTGACATTCAGCCACTCACTGTTGGCATCTCGTCTTCTGAAAAAAGTGTGCCAAGAGTTCGAAGTTGCCCTAACCGTGCGGGACCTGTTCGCCAACCCAACCGTTTCCTCGTTCGCTCGTCTACTCGGAGGCAGACTGGGAGGCATCGCGAATGGAAGATCAAACTCGCCTTCTGAAATCCCGACGCAACATCAGGTCGACTTGCCGCAGGTGGTCGTGAAGCGCGACGATCCCGACGCCCTGTAAGCCGACGTTCGCCGCTCCTCTTGTCCGCTTCTAATTTATTCTGTCAACAGGATTGATCTGAATCTACGAGCGTTCTGGAGGCCCGGTCGTTGGGCGAGTTTGTCGTCCGCTCGGAGCCACACCGTCATGGTGACAGGCGGCACTGGCTTTGTGGGCGCGCACATTGTGCGCGAACTGCTCGCGAGCAGCCGCGTACACGTCCTCTGCCTGACGAGAGCCCAAGACGACGCCGAGCCAATCGAGCGCATCAGGGCCGCCTTCGACAAATTCGCCTTGTGGACCGCAGACGTTTCCACAGCTTTTGAGAGCCGGGTCGCCGCTGTCGACGGTGCGTCGCTCTCGTTCTCTTTGACAACCTGGTTCTATGATCTGCGTACACGGTTGTAATCCCGCCAGGCGACGTCAGCCTCGTACGATTCGGCCTGAGCGAGGCCGACTATCAGTTCTATTCGTACGATGTCGACGTCGTCATCCACGCCGCCGCCTACGTCAACCTCGTCTACCCCTTTTCGGCGAGTTCGATCTCTAGAAATTACTGTATATACCTGTTCAAAATAGACAAGCGAATCGTTTGCAGGCGCTCAAGGGAGGCAACGTTAACGGCACGCAGAATGTGCTCATCTTCAGCCACGCCAACAAGATCAAAGCCCTCCACTACATCAGGTAGGTGGGCGAAAGTTCGCTGGCGCAGAGCAGTCAAGCAACTGAGAGTTGAGCACCGACGCTGTGCTCGAGCCGATGCGCGAGGGTCAGTCGGCGTACGGCGAAGACGACGACCTCGGAGACGGCTGGCGTCGGCTCGAGTCGGGATACGCGCAAACGAAATGGGTGGCAGAACAACTGGTATTTCGCGCTCAAAAGCGCGGACTACCGGCCGTCGTGTACCGTCTAGGTGGGTCCGTCGGCATTTGTATTCGTCTACTGTTCGTGGTAATGGCCGTTCTAATCGCGCACTCGCGGTCGTCACATCGACAATCATTCGTAAGCTCGGCTTCTCTTGCCTATGAGTACTTCTTCTGGGCGAGGCGAACAAAGAGGAAGACGTCTATGGGAGCCATGGCCGCGAAGAGGGCCTGAAAGAACACTCTACTGACCCTCGTCGTCGCGTTGTCGCGCGATGATAGGGGAACGCTCACGCCAGATGCGGCCCAGACGAGTCTGGGAGACTCCGTCTGTAGCTGGAAGGCGACGGTCCGGTCCGCGAACGCTCGGAAGAGCAGCGTCGAGTAGTAGACCTCGTAGGCGACGTTCGACGCCAGCAGCGCGAAGCAGACGATCACCATGCGCGCCGCCTGCGCATTTTCGGGACGGCTAGATGTCGAAGCGCAGGGGCGCGCGCGCGCGCGCACGCCCGCACCATTGTCCGCCAGCAGGGCTTGATGACGGTGCGGCCGTCGGTGAGACTGCGCTTCTGGACGTGCCACTTGAAGGCGGAGGCGACCGCCAGGAACGTCGACAGGCCGACGACCACCATGCCGTGGAGGAAAGGCAGCCACTGTCCCGTCAAGCCGTAAAACGGCGTGTAGAACAGACCGGCGGCAAAGGGCACGAACAGGCCCACGGCAGCGATCGCGCAGACCAGCTGAATTCTGTTGTACGTGGGCGGCACGAGCGGTGCGCGCAAGTCGACCTCCTTACCGCTTGAATTAACAGCAAAATGACCATTAGCTTCGGCACTTTGTCAACGTCGGCGTCGGATTCGGCAACGTCCTGACGTCCTTCTCCGGGCACCAGCTCGCCGGCCGTGGCGCCGAGGCGCGGCTTTTCATCGTCCGGGGAGACGCTGTCTCGCTCTTTGCCAGCCGTTTTCCATTGCGTCGTGTCCCAGACCGTGAAAGGCTCGTCACCCGCCGTCTTCGACGACCGCCGACGTCCGGATCTAGACCGGCTTCGACTGCCGTGCCGGCGCCCGCTTTCCCGACTGACGCTTCTTCGTCGTCGCGATCCACCGCCAGCGCTTCTGCTCCTTGAGCGGCGTCCACTGCGGCTTCTCCGTCGACTGACGCTGTCGTCGCTGCTGCTCTGCGTCGAACGGGACAGACGCTCGATGTCAGTCCGCGCACTCGATCTCGAGCTGCCGCTCCGCCGTCGTCGACTGCTGCTGAGACTTTTTCGAGACGACTTCGACTCTGCGGAACGCGAACGCGACTTCGCCTTCGCGTCGTGCATTTGCGTTCCGTCGACGATCAGAGGTGCCGCCGATGCAACAGGGCGGAAAGCGGGCGGCCGTAGATCGATCGCCCGGCGCAGCGATCGAGCAGATTTGCTTTCGCTCTTGCTTCTCGGCTCACTCTTCTTTTTCTTGTTTCGGCTCCGACTCCGACTTCGTCGACCAGTCGCGTCGCCGCCTGCACGCGCAGCGGACGGCGGGACGGAGGCAGCACCAGTTTTGCTGGCGGATGCACTGCGACTACGCCTGCGACTACTGATGCGACTACGACTACGTTTTGAGGCCTCTTTAGCAGTGCTCTTGCTGCGCGACTTGCGACTCCCGCTCCTATTGCTTCGATGGCTGCTCAGGCTGCTGTCAGCTGATTTTGAACTAGATTTTGACGGCCTGGAGGAACGGGACCTGGAGCCTGAAGGACCTGGAAGAGGAGCTTGGAGGGACTTCTCTTCAGCTGGCTTCTTCGACTTCTTTCGACTTTTCGATCTTGACTTCGACCGACTTGCGCGATCACCGGCCTTCTTTGGAGTCGTCGTTTCTTGCTTGGGTTTCTGACGTTTTGAAGACGACTTTCGATTGCCTTTTTCGCCACTGTTTTCTTTGTCCGCCATTTCGTTCAATTACAACGGTTAGTAACGTGTTTAGTTGGCACTTCCGATTAAGCAGTCCTTTCGAATTACCGTTGATAGGAAGAAGTGGACGACTTTTGTTCTTCTAGGCAACCAAGCGGCAGCCGAAGCGTGCGCTTCGCTGTGGAATCCGCAAGACTTCTTCCTGCTGCTCGTCAACGGCTGCGTGACGTCCGGCTGTGCGCCTCTTCTGGACTGGACGCCCGATGTCGTGCCCGTCGACTTCGGCAGCCGCTTCGTGGTCGCCGTCGCGACGAGCGGCCTCGACGCCTTCCGGTCGCTGGTCGGCAAGACCTTCCACTTGATGTCGACCCCGGAGGACTGGGCCAGGCCTGGCTGGCTCTCGTGGAAGGACGTCGTGGCGCAGCTCCGAGTGTTCGGCCACCGCGTCGACACCATGCCTTACGCGGCCTTTGCACAGACGTCCGTCCCACGCTGGCGCTCCATTGACGCTGCAGCGCGTCAAGGTGGCACGCCTACCTCTATGTATGCTGTTATAGGATTGAGCGCGCTGAGCTAGGCGAGACGCAGCCCGGACTCCGTCTGCTGGGGCGTTTGCTCGACACGATGGTCAGGTTGGTGATGTGACGAACTCGCGGAATAGAGCGCACCATTTTGGTCCGAAAACATTCCTCCAGAGCGCAAGTTCCGTTCAGTTTCAGTTCACCTTTCCATTCAGGAACGAGGACTATTTCAAAGCGCAACCGAGGTGCAGTCGAGTCAACACGGAGCTTGCATTGCGTGAACTGGGCATTCAGTATCCGACGGTAGACAAAACTTTACTGGGGAATTGGATCAAGAGACTCACTACAGCAGGACAATTGCCAAAGCCTGTTGCAATGGCCACGAGCTGTGAGTTTTTTCTCTCTTTCAGTCGCCTAGTGAAACGCTGAGCGCCCTCCCAAGTAACGGGACGCTCTGCTGTGGTGACGGGTGCGAGCAGCGGCATCGGCAGGGAGATCGCTTACAAGCTAGCTGTCGAGGGCGGCATTTCGGTGCTTTGTTTAGCAAGGCAAGAGAATAAGTATGTCTGGTGGCTTTTCGCTTGCGCTGGGTCGCATGCCGTCGACACCTGACCCATTACGCGACTTCGACAGGCTACAAGAGTTGGTCGCCGCCATAGAGAGTCAGGGAGGTCGAGCGATCTATCACACCACTGACATTGTCGACAGGCAGCAAGTGGGACCAGTTTTCTTGGCTGTTTTCAAATGAAGAGAGGCCTCGATTCGCAGGTTGGACAGGCGTTCGAGGCGGCGGCGTCCGCGTTCGGCTCCGTCGACATTCTCGTCAACTGCGCCGGCGCCATGTACTACACCCTCATGGAGCACTGCGACGAGCAGCAATGGCAGACGCAGATTGATGTCAACTGCAAGGTGCTCGAGCCGTCTCGTGTACCGTAGCAGGGGTGATGGTTCCGTGCGAATTGAGGGCACGATGAACTGCATCGGCGCCGTTCTGCCCGCCATGACGAGCCGCAAGTCGGGCCACATAGTCAACATCACGTCGGACGCCGGACGACGGGTGGGCAAATGTCGCCAACGCTGTTCTCGTCTGACACTGCCGACCGACGGGAAGGGGCTCGCCCGCAGGCGTTCGCCGGCCTGGCGGTCTACTCGGGCACGAAGTTCTTCCTCGAGGGCATGTCGACGGCCCTGCGTCAGGAGCTGGCGCCGCTCGGCGTCCGCGTGACGAACATCCAGCCCGGGGACGTGGCCACGAAACTGGCCGACAAGAGCACCGATCAAGAAGTAACGCCTGACACGATTGTGTCGACCGACCGATCGAGCAGCAGCAAGTGTGTGTCGACCGTTCGTCCATTGCAGGCGAGACGACGATACGACGGCACATTCGCTGGGGAAGACAACGCGCTGTCCGCGTCGACCATTGCCGAGGCCGTGCTCTTTGCACTCCGCCAGCCGGCGGGCGTTGCGGTCAACGAACTGCTCGTCGAGCCCACGTCGGCGCCACTTTGATGCCGGTGCTGCTTTGTGCGCGATCGGAAGAAGCGCGTTGACACTGTTTAGCCTTTTGGTCTTACGGTCGCATATGAGTCACTCCCAAACAGACATGATGATGTAACAGTGCAACAACAACATCTGTCGATAGTTACAATATTCTACTGTACTGTAAAGCGACACCCGGAAACAGCGTCTGCATTGGAGCGGTGTTCGAAACTGATGCAGTGACTGACGATTAATTAGCGAGCCCACCTCATGCAACTGAACGGACTTGCAAGATGTTTGTCACGCGAGTGGCCCTCTACTTGCACAACACGTTCTCAATGTCAACAAGATTCTTGCTTGCCACGCTTTACTGTGCAGGCGAAACCATCTTTGTGCGGCTCTTATATGGAGCTGCGCCGTTTAGCCACACACTGTTTGTTTTACAGTTCCTCGTCTTGGCGCGTAGAGTTAGTTATACTGCACCGAAATGTAACATGCCAGAAAAGTCTGATATTGTTTTGGTTTAAAGTCCTGTGCGAAAAGCATGAGCAAGTTCAAAGTTCAAGCGCCGCCGGCCAAGAAATGCGCCCGCAGCGATTGTGGCAAAACCGTCTATCCGATTGAGGAGCTGAAATGTTTGGATCAGGTTTGATTGGCTTGACTTGTATTCGCGTATCAGTTTCGCAAGTGAGTCATCCAGCTTACTGTTCATCTCCAAATCGGTATAGCTTGCGAGAAGCTAACTAAAGTATGATGAGCAAGATTGAGTTATCCCGCACGAGCAAGGGAGATGTTGCCGTCAAAGCCTATTTGGCTGGCAGAGAGATCTTTATACCAAAAGATGGATTTTCCTTTGCGTGTCAAAGAACGCTTGGATGGGACGCGCTATTCGTATTCGAACTGGGTACTGGATAGGTGCAGTGCAGGTACCGTGGTTGGGGGGCGGACCACTTTAGCCAAGTCACCACGCACTGCTTGCAGGCTATGCCACTGCTGTGCTTGATTGACTGCTATCCACTCTTCGCCCTCCCCCGTATTTGTGAGGCCTGTCAGTGTAGTCACCCAGACCCCAGAGGTATTTGTTGCCAAACTAAAGATATATGAAAAGCTGTGCATGCGGCTTTTTGCATACACGAAGGTCTTTTTGGGGTCTTTGGCTGTTATGGAGGATCGTTTATCTACGGCCAAATATTACAGTCGTGTGTTCTGCACTACTGCACAGTGCACAGGGTCAGGAGAACATGTGTGGAACACGATACCCCTCCAGCTTTGATTTGCCCATCTATAGCTACACCTCTGCTGGTCAGTTAGTCACATGGGAGGAGTTAATTTGCTTCCCTTTGTCAGTGACGGAGCCGCAGCCACGATTTCATTTCGTAAAAGCGACGACATACATATCACAAGTGTGCCCATCTTCCTCTCGGTATGGCACGCGTTGTGCTTAAAGTGCACGACGTGCGGCATGCTGTTGAACATGAAGAACGACAAAGGATTTGTAGAAACATGCCCTACTGTCACACGTCCGTCCTTTCCTTTTCTCACACCTGCTCTAACTCGATGCACACGAATCGTTGGTTGCGTGCGCGTACAGGCACTGTCCGAAAGGCGTGGCCTCGGCAGTCGCCCTCGACACGCCCGAGATGCGCCGGCTCGCCGAGAACACGAAGAAACAGAGCTTGGTGCGTGTGCGGCTGGCGAGTGGTCGTGGGCGCCAGGAGGTCGGAGGCCGACTTGGTCGGTTTCTCCGTGACGCAGGTGCAATACCACGCCGACTTCGAGCGGCAGAGGGCACGAAGACGGAGGTGGCGGACGACCCAGAGACGCGCCGGCACCTCAAGAACACGCAGGACGGTCAGCAACGCCGCCTACGACGCCGAGCAGCAGCGCGGCGGCGTCGCGCCCCACGACGACTACCGGCCCTCCAAGCCCGGCGCCATTCACGGTGCGCTCCTGCCGCTTCGGCTGTGTCGCGTCGCGTCGCGCACGCGCACGCGCGTCCCCTCTGTGCGCTGCAGCGGCGGTGGCGGCGGCGAACGCGGTCCGCTCCCCGACCGCCGCGGTGGCGCATCGGACGTCGACGGAGCAGAGGACACGCCCATCTCGGCGAGCACTTCGCGATTCGGCCACGCTCGTCCACTCGACCGAGCAGGGCGGAAAAGGTGCGCGTTCCATGCCCCCCTCCCCATCGCCTGCTGACGGCGCCGCAAACACGACACCGCGTGCAGTGGAGCCGCCGTCGGGACGGCAGGTGGGTTCGATCGCCGACTACGACCCGATGGCTGGAAACTGGGGCTCGTTGGGCGCTCCCGCCGCAGCTTCGGACCCAAAGGCCGGCGCGCAGACGCAGCAGCGCGCGTCGACAACGTCCGCCTGGTAGCGCCGGCGGCGGCGGACGTACGTTCGAAGCGCGCGCGCGTCGTCGTTCCCCTGAGTAGAGGAGGCATTCTCGTCTTCGTATATAGGAGGGGGGTGCATGCGCGCCATGTACGACTACAACGCGGCCGACACGGACGAGGTGAGTGCGCTGGCTGGGCGCTTCATCGGAAAGGCGCCGAGGCAGTGTGCGCGACTGGGCTGCAGGTGACGTTCGTGGAGGGGGACGTGGTGGACGGCTGCGAGTCGGTGGACGCCGGCTGGATGACGGGCACCGTGAGACGCACCGGCCAGTGGGGCATGCTGCCCGCCAACTGCGTCGCAGCCCGCCCTCTGAGCGCCGGGGCCCCCGGCCCACCTGTTCTCCCTCGAGCGCGGCCGTTTTTCTGCGCCCACTATCCTGGGCATGTGTGCGTCGGCGTTTGGCAATTCTTTTTTTTTTGTGCACGTCCCTCCATCCCGTGTAAGTACTGATATAGCTCGGCTCTGGCAGTGTACGCCGACCGCCGCGTGCTCACTTAACGGCGGCCCGAACCACACGCGGCCCGTGCCAGAGGGTAGACTGCCCATTGATTCTATACCGTAGGCTGTTGTTCCGCGCACTGCGGCCATCTGCATTCGCGCTCGCCCTTCGCGGCAAACTTAGATGTTCTATCGCTACTTGCCGGCAAACCAAATATATTGCGTCGCCAAATACGGACTGGCGGATCGAACGAACGGATCGAACGAAACAAACGGCGTGCAGGCAGACAGTCACAACTTGAACGCAGTTGTACGGTCTGCCGTACGGAGTCGTCGTCTCCTCGGCTCAGCAGGTGGGGTTGCGTCATGCGCGCGGTCCGGCTGCGCACAGGAGGTACGCCTGTAGGGGTCTGGGCACCGGTAGTCGGCCGAGTGCTTCTCCGGCGCAGGGCTGCAGCGCCTCCCGTATGGCTAGTCGACAAGCGTGCAGGAGCGTGTAGGGCGCGGAGGCGCGTCGCAGCAGCTCGTCGTCGCCCAGCTCGGCCGCGAGCCGAGCGACGGCGCGTCGGTCGTAGCCGCGACCGAAGTCGACGAGTAGTCGGTAGAGACGGAGCTCGCCCTGCGCGTGCAGACCCCTGAGGACGCTGAGCGCGCCGCGGGGGTCGCGCTGCGGAGGGCGCATGACGACGTCGGCGCCGTGACTCAGCAGCAGCTGGACGAGCGCCTCGCCGCCGCACGAAGAGGGGGACGTGGTGTCGACGACGCCGAGCTCGAGCTGCGCCACGAAGTAGCGGAGGTGCTCCACCAGAGGCGTCTTCACGGTGGCGCCCAAGCCGAGGTTCACGGTCAGGTTGGGATTGGCGCCGTAGTCGAGCAGCAGGCGGACGATCTCGAACTGACTGCTCCTGGTCTGGTTGACCTGGTGGACGGCGGACGGCGCGACGGCCAGATGCAGCGCCGAGCCGACGCACGTGTGCCGCGCGTCCGCGTTGGCGCCGTACTCGAGCAGCGTCTCCACGATCGCCGCGTCTCCCGACGCGACCGCCACGTCGAGCGGAGAAGGCCGCGTGAAGTCGTCGGCCATGTTCACTTCGGCACCGACGAAAGGGCCTCACGCAGTGCTCCGAAAAAAGCCGATTTCTTGCTGCGACATCCAGACCTTTAGCAGCAGCTCGACAATGGTCAGCGAGCGACTGATGACGGCGTAGTGGAGCGCGGTGCGTCGATCGTTCTGTCGGTGTCGGCAGTCGACCGCCTCGGCGTTAATGTCGGCGCCGTAGTGGAGCAACATCTGGATGGCCCGGATCGCGTCGAGTCGGTGGCTGCTGCGCAGTCTGCAGATGCTCATGAGCGGCGTGAGACCGTCGCGGTTCGTCGCGTCCGGATCGGCTCCGTGGTGCAGCAGCAGCTCCAGCAAGTGGCAGTCGATCCTGCTGCCGCCGCTGTCGCTGTCGGCGTCATCGTCCTCGGCGGCGGCGGCGACGAGACGGGCGAGCTCGGAGCCGAGAAAGTACTTGGCGTTGGGATCGGCGCCGTGCTGGAGCAGCAGACGCGCGCAGTCGTAGTGTCCGTTGTCGATGGCGAGCCGGAGGGGCTCGTCGCTCTTGTAGAGCACGGGGAAGGGCTGCCGGCTCTCGAGGTCGCGGTCCACGAAGCAGACGCGCGCGTTGTGGCGCAGCAGGAGGCGGGCCGACTCGACGTGGCCTCGCTCCGAGCAGAGGTGCAGCGGCGTGAAGCCGGCCGAGTCGCTGCTGTCCACCGACGAGCCCTTGATCAGCAGCAGGCGCACGCAGTCGACGTTGTTGCAGTAGACGGCGTAGTGCAACGGCGACAGCCCTTCCGCCACGGGCACGTTCACCTGCGGTTCGACAGGAGCACTTCACACAACTCCGACACAGCCAGCCCCGGGCGGAAGTCAATCCCGTTACCTTCGCACCGCTCGCTAGCAGAATTCGAATGTCGTCAAGCGGCGCAAACTCGGTGATCTTTCTCACTAGCTCTCGTTGCTGATCCACTTGACTGTACATCATGGTTCTCGAGTTCGGCGCAAGGAAAGGTGAAGAACCAATATCTGTCAATTACGACGCATTGGCCCCACTGACGCAGCGGATTCGCGTCTGGGCGATTCGCGAAGGCAGCGCGCGTTAGGGAACGGACGCGCAAACAGTCGGCTGAAAGGCCCCCGTCCGCTGTCGGGCCCGGTCGCGCCAATGGGTCGACGAGCAGTTGTTGGCACGCCAGGTCGACGACGCGGCGGGCACACTTGACTCTCTAGGCCGCAGTGGCGCAACGGGACGCGCAGCCGCAGCCGCCACCAGACGGCGGCTTTAAATCTCAGCTGTGCCAGCTACCGGCCCAGTACACGTGACCGCCCCGTGACCGGAACGACAACAGCGCGCCCACCTCGCAGCCCATCTTTTGCGACCGCCTAACAACGAACAACCGTCACGAGCTAGAGCTAGCACCACCCACACGCTGACTCACCTGCTTGTGTACGAGTAACATACCTAAACGCGTACAATGTTTGTGCAAATATTTTGACATTCACCATGCGACAATACGGCTACGTCCCCAGATACCGTAGCCAAACAGATTCGGATAGACTACGTACATAGTTACATTTATTTCATCATGCGCCGCAAACGCGCCTTGCTTCATTGTAAAAACGACGAACGCATCACGAATTCGGTCGAACTTCCGTGTATCGTCGTGGTTCACATTTGTCGTCGTTTACACAATCGATTCACGCGTTTCCACCGCAGTCCACCGCACGCACGAGTGGCAATAGGGCGCCAGGGTCGCGGTCAGTGGCCGTTCAGGCAGACAAGACGGGGACGGGTGTGCGTAGGGCGTCGCAGAGGGTCGTCTCGTCTCTTCTTCGCTCGTCGCGCTGTCGTCGTCGCGCTGTCCGAGCTCGCGGCCGACAGCGCGTCGCGGCGCAGCAACGTCTCGAGGCGCTCGGCGATTCCAACCTCGCAACGGCGCCAACTCTCGACCCTTCGCTCTCGACTCTCGACGACGCAGCACAGCGCGAGCGTGTGACGAGAACGCCGCTTTCGTCCACCCCCCCCCCACACACACTTCTACATAACGGAAGAGTAAATCCAGTCACAAGTACAATGTACATAGCAGGGCAGAATAGTTGCGGATGCGCATGATGCGTACCGGAGAAGAGGAGGAGTGCGAGCTGCGCGGCCGCGGCCCTCCAGGCGACGGCGTCGGCGAGCGTGGGCGCTCGTCGTCCCCGGCGAGCGCGTCCAGCTCGACCACGTCGCGCAGTCGCTGCCACACCAGTCTTCAGCACAACACCGAATGTCGGAAAGGTGGACGCGACGCACGAATGCAACCGCCTCACGCGAGCAGCGGCGGCGACTGACGCAGGCGCGCTTGACCACTTCCACGAGCGTGGGACAGCGGAACTCGTCCCTCGACGGCGGCACCGCACCGCCCTCCTGCACAGACGCGCCACTCTCAGCATCGCCTCTTGGCCAAGCCAACCACGCGACCTACCTTGGCGTTGACGCAAAACAATTAGTGGATGCAGGCCGTGCAGACGTGCGCCGTCAGTCTCTTTCGAAGGAGGGAGGCGCCGGCGCACGGCGCGTGCAGGCAGACCGTGGAGAAGAGCGCGGCGAAAGAGGGAGCGAGCTCTCTCCGCCAGCTGCAAGCAACGCGCCCACTATCTAGGCTGCACAAACGTGGTGCGACGGCGGCAGGCAGGCAGGCAGACCTGCGTGTGAGCGCGCTCGTCGAGACGCTTGAGCGACCAGAACGTCGAGTTCATCAGCTCCATGACGACCTAAGTCTCGAGCTTCTCACGCTCTCTGCGTCCTCCTCCTCGTCGTCTTCGTCATCAGCGAAGAACGGCGCCTCCGCCGCCTGCTCACACGTGCGCATCATGTGCGACAAGGAGGGCAGCAACGTGTCTAAACCCCAAAGTCCGTCTAATCCAATCCGAGCGAAAGTACAGCGAGTCGTTTCTTTCTACGCTGTCGAGCGCACACATTCAATCCAAGTCAACTAATTTCGCGCTCAGTCTCCATCTCTCTATCACATGGCCAGTGGACGCGTCGGCAGCTGCGCCGGGGCGTAGATGGCGACCGGCTGGTAGAGGCAGACTGAGCCGGCCGCGATCGGCGTCCCGTCCAGTCCGGCCGCTGGGCCGATGGGCACGAGAAGCATGGGCGCCTGCCAGCCGCCGTTCGTCGCCGCGCGAGCCGTCGTCTGCTGGGGCGCGGCGGCGGTGCTGCGGTCGTCGCTGGAGCTGCTGGAGGAGCCGCTCGACGAGCCGCTGGAGGAACGCGTCGCGTCGAGTGCCGCCGGCTCGTCCGCGAGCAGCTTCGTCCGACGGGCGTTGTCGCGATCCAGCATGACGGACGGCGGCGTCAGCTTGCCCAGCTGCTCGGCCGTGAGCCGCTGCGAGTGTCGGCAGCGAAGCGTCCGTTCCGTGAGGCGGTCGGCCTTGTTGGCGCCGAGCCACTTGTCGCAGTCGAACTCGTAGCGACGCCTGCCTCTGGGATGGAAGTCGACGACTTGCACGCCGCCCAGGAACCAGTTGTTGGCGACGCCCGCCGCGCTGCTGTCGTGGCCGACGACGAGTCGGCGGACGTAGCCCACCCAGCGGGCGTCCTCGATCCAGAACACGTCCGTCTGGCCTCGCGCGAACGGCGTGCGCACCTCGGCGCTGGGCCGCAGCTCGAACGTGTCCGTCTCCGAGCCGTCGGCACCCCACCAGCCTCACGTAGACGTTGGCCATCGTGCCGGTGCTGAAGACGTTGTCCGTCCTCACGGCCAGCTTGTAGTTGGTGCGGCAGTAGGGCTCTGGCAGAGGAACGCGCCGACCCAGTCGCTCGTGACGCGGAGGCGCCGCCGCAGGTCCTCGGCTCGACGCGTCGTCGACAGCACAGGTCGTCGTCGTCGTCGTCGTCGTCGACGGCTTGTGGGCGAGCAGACGGAGCGCCTCGGATCGACTCTCGTCCTCGCAGCCGCCGCCCTCCCACTGCGACGCCGTCGACGCCACGTGCGTGGCGCGCCACGAGGACGGCGTCTTCTTCGTCCGAGCTTTCGACATCATTCTTCTTGGGTTACAATACTCTTGTTATCAGGGTGTACGCGTCAGCGTACAACCCTAATATGTGACGACTTGCGCGCGCGAGAATTCGGATTTTTTATCGCCGATAACTTTTGATTGGCTGAAACCGATTTTGGCGCGTTATGGGTCAAAGAAGCGCACTCATCGGGGGACCGTACGTGCCACAGCGGGTTGCAGTATTGCTGCGCGTTAAAGGGGTACGCCCGAAAATGTTTCCGAAAAGTGTCTTTTTTTTTTTCGTCTTCTCCTCCAAGTTTTTGGAGCGCCACTCGCTAGTGCCGTGAGCAATTGGAATGAAACTTGGCATGTGTAAGCGACCCATGATGGCAATTTTGCGTACCAAAGAAATTGTCTCTGCGTCTGACCAAAACGAGCATATCGCCGCTTTTATGCGTTTTTTCGGACATAGTCGTTTTTTTGGGTGGTTTTTACCAAGAGTAAATCTCGAAAAAGCGCCCAATTAACCCCAAATTTTTTTTGATTTCTTGAACAGTTTCTTATGGAAAGTTTATGCCAACTCACTTAGCCTAAAACTTCACCACCGATAATGAGTTATTAGCAATTAAAAACATCGCGCTAAAGTTTGTGTTTTATAGGCGCGCTAACGGCTTATCAGAGAGCTTTGCTATAAAGGAAAAGTTGTGTTGGCATGACCTGGAATAGACCCCATTGACAATTGGACCAAATTGAACGCACCAAACCGCCTCTCCCATTATACCGAAAACCAAAAATGGCGTATTTGGCGGCTGCGCTTTGTAGGCATTAACGTCAGAATAGCTTTATCTGCCTTCGATGGCGAACATTTCATTCCTTGAAGTCAACATGATCCGACTACGAAGATTCATTTTGCAAATCAGACATCCATATGGTAGGTCAGATCACTTCGGCTAAAACACGTAAGTTGACCGCCTGCACGCGTAACACCACCATATCCATCCTCGACACTGCTATGCTCCGACGAACGACACAGGCACCGGAGACGCGCACGCACGCACGCACACCATCAAATCGGCTGCTTCACAAAAAACTCGATGTGAGTACGTCGCATCACTTCGGCTAAAACACAAAAGTTGACCGCCTAGTTATAGCGATCATTTTGATTCTTTACATCACTATGCTACGATGCAGCGATATAGCACAACTGCACACGCACGCACGCACGCACGCACACACACACACAATAATCCGCAGTGGCTTCTGTTTGTAGTTTCTCTGCATGCTGTGCCAGTTGCTGAGAGGTCATCCTGCATTGTATCATTTGCATGAAAATTTGGTGTGCACAACTTTGGTCAATGAAAAATTCATGCGTACCTATTTTCTAACCACATGCTCACATTCTATAGTATGAGTGTCTCCTACTGCACTCGAGGGATTCT
>JASAMY010002709.1:0-33604 GCA_030248085.1 Paralinhomoeus sp. GSCO2_6 | reverse complement strand
AGACTGAGTGAAAATCCTTTGGGAAAATTCTGGGGGGGGGGTTGGGGGGAGTTGGGTGGGTGTTGGAAAAATAGTGCGGGGCCCCCAAACCCCCCAGTTACAGGTATGAGTCAGAAACCGTTTCAACTTTCGTATCTTAAAATGCAAATTTCACTACTTCTCCACTGCGTTGCTTTGCATTTCCTCCACGTATTCGACCATCCATTGGGTGTTGGCCTAGACAGAACAGACTTGGACAGGACTAAAGGATTAGGATTAAAATGACACAAATCACCTCTGCCTCTCTCTGTTTCTGCTGCAGAGAAAAGTGTGAGCCTTGGTGGGAGGCGCCGGAACAGACGGCGATCAGACCTTCCACCTGAGACATTATCCTAACCTCATTCCTATATTCATACCTGTAACGGGGGGGAGTTACCCTCCCCCACTATTTTTTCAACACCCCCAAACCCCAAACTGGTTCAGCATACCTGTGTTGGGGTTGGGGTGAAAGATTTGGGAGGGGGGGAGTGGCGTGATCATTTTTTGACTCTTATACTGGGGCTGGTTTAAGGTAAAACAATGTGTCAACATAGGCCCTAAATAGTGTTACTTAGCTGTTTATGGTCATAAAACACTGAAAACTACTAAAAAAACAACATTTTCTCAGTTTTTTGTCGTTTTACATGTGGTGAAAAAGTACAGTGGGGTGGGAGGGTGTTGGAAAAATAGTGGGGGTGGTATCCCCAGTTACACGCATGGTTAGGCTGAGTGGGGGGGGGGGGGGGGGTCCAGCGAACAAAAAAAGCAGGGCGGGGCAGCTGTCCAGAATAGATTTTGCACCAAATTGGGTCTGAAGAGGGGCTATTGGTGCTATGATCAAGAAACACCGAAAGCAGCATTTACATTTATCATTGTGGATAGAATTAGCAGAAACAGATGTCTGGAGGGGGGGGGGGGCGGTCGGACGGTTGACTTAAAACTTGTCCCACAAGCTACACATTACAGATAGTGATAACAATTAAAAATTCGTTCAATTAAAAAAAACATGAACAACCTGTCCTAAAAGCAGGTCAGCAGTGGCGTTGAGACGCTCGCTGACTTCGCGAGTTGCCTGGTCATTCGCCTAGACGTTCGGGTAATGAATACATATGCAAATAGGACTGCAGCAGAACGGCATATTCATAATAAGTGAAACTGGGCAGGAGCTTGGTGCAGGTCACCCTCCCCCCGCTCTAGGCGATCCTCCATGAAGTGCAGGTCTCACCCCCTTACAGGTTTGGTTCCTGCAGTGATTGCAGGTTACCCCCTACTAACATTGGTCAGTACGGAACTGTTGCTGCCTTTTAGGAGCATTTGTAGTCAAATGACAGACGATTGAGACGTAACTGGTAAACAAATTGTTTTTGCTAAATTATAACATGCAGATCCCCTTTGACTTTCTCAAAAGCTCAGATTCACCCCCTCCCTCCAACTTTGCACGTTACTACGACTCTAGTTAAAAATTATGAAATCATTGAGTGAGCTTTTCTGCCATACGGAACAAGACAACACTATTTCCAACGGATTTGTCGAGTAGAGCTGATGATACCACTACCACTCCTTCCTTTGTTCGTTTTGGACCGTATGAAAACGTCAATGAAACCCTTCCTTCAGCCAGAAAGAAATGGCAGAAAAAAAAACAGTTAGAGTTAGGCAAATGCAACCTTTTTCGAAGGCTGCTTGTCGGGAACCAAGGAGCCCAAATAGGTCTGGACACCCTGGAGGGCGCCCAGCAGGTTCTGCTCGGCAGCGTCCAGCGCTTTCAGCCTGTCCGCTGTCGACTGCCTAAAATTTGCAAGACCTGAATTCAGGGTTGTGTTGTACAATTTTCAAGAAATTGGAATTGGAAGAAATAATATGGACCTGATCGCTCCCCCCCCCCTACCCGTTGTAAGAAAATCTCCGACCTGGAGGTGTTGTTGGTGCCCACGGAAATTGGGCCCCGCGGGGGGGGGGGAGGCGCCAATTTCTTCGAAGAGATGGGCGTGGTGCATACCTGTGACTGGGGGGGGGTGTTGGGGGCCCCGCAGAATTTTTCCAACTCCCCCAACCCACCCCCCACAAGATTACCAAGGGATTTTCACTCAGTCTAAAACGATAAAAGTGAATGAATGTTGGTGTATTTCAGTGCTTTTCAGTGCTATATGACCATAAAACAGCTAAATAACACTGTTTAGACGCTATTTATACCCATTTTTGACCAAAAAGTACCAGTATAACTCAAAAAATGGCTGGCTACCCCCCACTTTTTGCCCCAGACACCCCCCCCCCCCAGAATTCGGCCATTTACCCCCCCCCCCCCCCCCCACACTTCCAGACCCGGTTACAGCCATGACGTGGTGCGGGATTTGTGGGATCGAAATTTCGCTTAAAAGTGACGGTACGGTATGTGCTAATAATGCTACGCATCTGCAGAGCGGGTTAGACTTAGTTACTATATTTGGATGAGTTGAACAAGCAGCCAACAGCAGACTGCGAAGTGCGGCGAACCTTCCGGTGGTGCTGGTGGCGGCGTTGTTGAAGCCGCCAACGTCGGCCATGATCGGCGTCGTGGCCGGCCCCGGCGTCGACGTCATTCCATCAACTCGAGTCCAAGAAGGCGCTTCAACAATCAACAGTTCAACAGTTCAAACTATTTGGATTTGTGGCAATTTCTAAAATATGCAACAGATGCAACAGATGCAACAGGTGCAACAGATCACTGTTCCCGCTTCCAGTTAGCGAGGGGGGTGGGGTGGGGGTGGGGGAGGAGTGGGGGCTGGGGAGCGGTGGGAGTGGGGGTGGGGGGAGGGGTGGGAGTGGGGGAAGGGTTGGAGTGGGTTGGGTTGAAGCACCACCACAACCCAAACAATGGCCAGCTACCCCCCCCCCACTTTTTGCTCCGGAGACCCCCCTCCCCCAAAATCGGCCAGCTACCCCCCCCCCCCCCCCCCCCCACTCTGCCAGACCCAGTTACAGGTATGCTTGAGAGACCCAACCTACTGACAGAAACGAGAGCATACTCATTCAACAGAGAACTAGCCAATCTCTCAAGTGTGGCTGGCCTATACTGCAGGAGTCCTCCTCCATTTTTATGGCTACTTAATTTTTATTATTTTCAGACTTTTAGTTCAAGGAATTCTCGCAACCTTTCGGGAACTTTAGATTTAGATTTTGCTCACTTACCTTTTATATGCTACACACCTATGCAAACCCCCCACGTCCCCAACCCAAAAGGTTTTCCTGTCCCTCGACCAGGGCCGATTTGCTTGGGTACGTGTTTTTTTCTGGTCATAAATCATTGAAATAAGGACACCCCTTCTGCTGCCGTCGAAACGTCGCCTTCACCGGCTCGGTTCATGGTCCGTTTCTCTGGGGAAGGACGTTGGTCTTGTCGCTTCTTTCACGGGCTTTTGACGGGCGTCGACTCCGCCAAAGGGGAAGGAGGGCCGTCGACGTCGAACCGCGAGGAGGCAGCTGCATACGCGACGGTTTCTTCTCTGCCAACAGTGGCAATATTGCCGTCGTCACCACCCGCCCCACCCCCCTCGCTAACTGGAAGCGGGAACAGTGATCTGTTGCACCTGTTGCATCTGTTGCATCTGTTGCATAATTTAGAAATTGCCGGATTTGTTGTAAATTCCAATACAATGTCTAAACGCGGGGTGCCGAGGATCCGAAAGTGTCTAAACGCGGAGAACAGGGAAATGCGTAGCTGGAAGCGGCTGGAATAGCGCACCAGTTTGTCGTACACCCGTGCCCAGCGCCCGTTGTCGCTTGCCAACCAAATCTCGGCGCCCGCCGGCCCGGCTCCATCTCACTCGACGCAGAAATATACGTGTATATGTGTAAAACATGTCTTTTTGTGTGCTTCGTCAAGCGTACGTACGTGTGTGCGCATGCCCCATACCTATCTGGTAACTGGCATGTTGGGGTTTGTCCTCCTCCTTGATATGTTTGGAACGAGCACTGACCTTGGAAAAGGAAATGACACTCGTACCTGCGTATGCGATATCTGTTACGCCGTGTGTCTCAGGTTAGCAAAACCCGAGGACACGACACTCCTCCCCCCAGTATTTTTCCAACACCCACCCAACCCACCCCCCAGAATTTTCCCAAGGAATTTTCACCATGTCTAAAACGATAAAAGTGAGTAAATGTTGGTGTATTTTAGTGTTTTTTAGTGTTATATGACCATAAAACAGCTAAATAACACTGTTTGGACCTTGTTTATACCCTTTTTTGACCAAAAAGTACAAGTATAACTAAAAAAATGGCCAGCTACCCCCCACTTTTTGCTCCAGGCAGCCCCTCTCCAAAATTCGGCAATTTAACCCCCCCCCCCCCACTCTTCCAGACCCCGTTACAGGTATGTGCGTGCGTGCGTGCGTGCGTGCGTGCCTAGAAAAGTGTTCAATGACAACTGTTTCTATTCTAAGTTGCTTCAACGGGATGCTTCTCTCTTTTCAACAGAAAGTACGTCAATTTACCAGAGATTTTGCCCAGGCATTCGTCGAGTCATGCAGGGTAAAAGCTTGTGGTAAGTGGATCTTTTCTCAGTCCAAAGACATGACTGTCACTGCAGTTAGAGATGTGAGCGGGCAGCAGGCTCGTGACTGCTGCATCACTAGCCACATACCACAATGACTCCAAGGGTGCAATCGGAACGGGAAACAATCGGAGGGGGGGGGGTCAGATCCGTCGGGGGGGGGGGGGGTGGAGAACAGAGCAGAGAGCGTTCGATCAGCTCAGGACAGCTCATCAATCAGTGTAGAATTGCACACGCGATCAGCTGCATGTATCTGTGCGCCAGTTCCACTTCTTTGGCCGTTGGAAGCATCAAACTGTATGATGACGATGACGTATGTCATTAGTGCCGACATGAGCTAAAATGGAGTTTGCGTGGAGTAAATGAACTACACTGTATAACCAAACAGTGCGTAGATTCAGCAAATGCAATATTCCTCGGGCACTTGAGCAAACCGTATACAAGTTCGGGAAATTTCGCCATTATTACGAACGAAATTTTCCTTTACGTAAGAGACTCAAACTGTGGGTATTGTTCCTTATCAAACATTTGCATGCACAGCATACTTTCTTTGTACCGTACCGTCAGCATGAAGGGACGCGTAACCACAAAGAAGTTGTCGGCCGTCAGCTCCAGTGGATTGCTCTCCAACTGCGAGGCGAACAATTGAAAGTGCATCTGCAGTGTACATAGTTTGTGACGGAGTGAGATTGAAACGAATATACGATTCCAAAACACCGGTAGTACCAATTTGTACCAAACTTTCTGTACCAAACGTTTTGTACCAACCAAAATTTGTGTACCAAACAATTTGTATCGAACAAACTGTGCCGAACCAAAATACCGGTAGTACCAATTTGACAGAATCCAGTTCCGTTTGGCACGAGTGGTTGTACATGCGGAAGAAGGCGTCCTTGATCTCTTGGCCCTAAACACCAAGGTAACGCCATAAAAAGTGCGTAAATTCTTGCGTAGGACCGTGGGGTACTATTGTTTCAACTTCTGCTGCCCTGGGCCACTATTGTTGGTGGGTGGGGGGGGGGTGTTCAAAGATCGGCACCTCAGGGCACTGTTGGAGGGGGTACTACTATTGGAAGGGAAACACAATTTGAGCATTTACAGTACATGTACTTTCTCATGGAGAATGGTGGCGGGTACGGCGAGCATGAGCTGCTCCAGCACCATGATGGCGCACCAGCAGGCGACGACCGCCCTCAGCGTCAAGTGGGCGGAGGAGTCCTTGATGAGGCAGTAGGCGATGGACAGCACGCAGGGCATGCACATGGCGAAGACGAACAGCAGGAACCGGCCGAAGTGCCGGTTCAACGTCTGCGAAGACTCGTAGAGAACCTGAAAAGCGGCAGCATTATTAATGGGACAACCTACAGCAAAATCTTTCAATAGTACCTCCTCACCTTTTGTGGACCGGGGACCCCCATGCAATAAGTACCTTGATTGGCGTTAATACATGCGTAGACACGAATCAAGCGATTGTAGGTACACGTTTGTATGGTGTGCACACAGGTGTACATATGCCCGTGAATAAATGACATGTCAACTAGGTATTTTGAATTGTAGACCACCTGCAGAAACGCACATGACTGAATCGGCCATGTTGACTGCTAAATGTACCTCTACAGATGTAAATATCTGAGGTTCAAATACACTATAGAAGCCCCCTGCAATAGTAGAACCTGTTTCAAAAGCGCCTCCGGTAAAACATTGGGGAGAGTACAGTCAGTCATACAAATTAGGTATGTCAGTTTTCAGGACTTTCAAAATCAAATTTGTGTTCACCTGATAGCGCTTGCTCAGCTTGTCGACGCAGCAATGCTCCGGCGAGTTCATCTCCTGACAGAGTTCGTCGGCGCTGTTCTTGGAGATGAGCCACATGACGATATAGAGCCCGGTGCAGAACGACAGGGAACTGTTCATGTAAAACGCCATCAACGGAAAGACAAAGGGGTACTCTGCAAATTGAGTTACAGTACATACATGTAAATACGGTAGTACATGTAAATACATGTAAATACATGTAAATATGTACGGTAGTTGTGTAGCAAGGTAAATTGTTTGTTGTGTGAAACGTGCAAGAATTCTGTTGAATCACTGAATCGTTTTAATTCACCTGGAAAAATCAAAAGTTCGACAGGAAACTCGACGAATCCATAGGAATAGGAGGCAGCGGTAGCACCGGAAAGCAAGGAAGTCAACACGCAAAACGCTGTCAGCAGCGTCGCTGTGCATCTCAATGTGTCTTCGCCGTGCACATGAGTGATCTCTTGCACTAAACAACAACACTAAACAAGAACAACAACTGTCCCACCCAACTAGGCATGTACGCGTACGCACACACACTGTTCAGTCAATGTTGTCTAGAGCAACACTACCCCCAATTGTCGAGTAGTAGGATGAACAAAGAGCCAGTTCAGTTCTAGGGATATTGGAAAGTTGAGGAAAAATTGGCGAATGGCGCAATGGAAATTGAACCCATGTCGCTGGATTAACGGTCCAGTGTGCTAATCGCTACACCACTAGCGCCCGCCAACTCCTCCACAGTTATTTGAAATGAGAAGGCAAAGAAAGACAAGTTGTATGCGTGTTTGTTCAGTAGCAACTTTCAGTGTTTGATTTATAGCAGGTACGTACCGTAAACCATTTTAGACCTTACCAATAACTCGGTTACAGTTTTAAGATCGGAACAAAATCAATCAGCCAAGTGGGGGGTGGGGGGGGGGGGTAAAGTATATTGCTTACAGTACTCACACGGGTTCTCGTAGTGCTTCTTGACCATTTGCGGTAGTTTGGTCTGTACGGACATGACGAACGCCTGCGAGCCGGCGCACATGGCCGTGTAGAACAAGGAGATCATAGAGAATGCCGTCGACATATTCACGCCGATGTCGATTTGGGCCAGAGAGCGCAGCATGGGCACGAGGCAGACGCATTGGAAGAGAAACACGGCCAAGTGCAACTTAGGCCAAGTGTAGAGAAAGTGGAGTCTTTTGATGCACTGGTTGGAGCCGGTAAGCTCGCAGGCTGGGAAGGCCGAGTGGTAGACGCCTGCACAGAGCGAGCAGTCAATAACAACAACAACACTCAATCAATCAATCAATCAGTGTTCCTCAAATCAAAAAGATTTGTGTTGCAACTTGCAAGCTTTGTTGTTTTATCTTGCTGCATGAAGCGTAACGCGGAGCGTCGATTTGAGTACGACCTGTAGTTACATAGGTACACACAGCTCATTGTGGAGACCAAACAATCAATCAGGTATAGTTTGCGGCCCATGATCGACATCGATGTTGACGTTTTGCGGTGATGGGGCTGTATCGGTGCGTGTGTCGATGGCCATCGCCAGCGTTTTCGCTGTTTCGGTCACGTTCGCAGAGAGGCTACAGTGCTTACTGAACCTTGCTCTATGATCGCCTCTCCGCTCCCCCGCTGGCTAGAGGAATGCCTCTCTTAGACGGCCATTCCGACCGCGTGCCAGAAGGAGGGTGTCTGTGCGCCGCCCAGAACGTCTGGCTCAGTCCCGCCCGCCTCGCCATTGTCATGCCCCAACCCTCACAAATTGGCTACATAATGCGACATAATGAGTACCCTGCTCTCAAACTGCGCCCCGATACACTCACTGTGCCCTAAAATTGCTTCTTGGCCAGGGAAGCCGGACAAGGGTGGGGGGGGGGGACGGTTGCCAATTTGAGTGCGAGAGTAGAACCTCGTTGTACAAACACTGTTACGTATCGATTGCCTCGAGAGAGCGCTGGCACACATTTCGGCCCCAACTTCTCTACTCTTGCGCTGCGATTTGTTGCGTCGTCCCCATTTGGTCTGACAACGTACTGCTCACATTTTTTAAGTAGGCTGCATCTGCTCAAGCTCAGTATGCTCAGCTACATTACGAATTATGCGCGGTCAACGCTGCAAGCAGTCAATTACCGGTATCGTGTCTCCAATCGCGGCCAATTTTATGCCAATTGCAATCATTGCAGCTGTCACCACAGCATTGGTCGATGGCTGCCGTTGTAATCAGCAAGGCACCAGTGCAACTGTCTGGCAGGCATAAATTGACTACCGAGCGGGAGTTTTGCTTGAAACGCTCGGGACCGCCGACTGGATGGGTTTCTCACGGACGCTCAACAGTTGCGCATGGCGTTCGTGGCCCCTCAAAGGAAAGGAGTACCTCCACCACGCCGAGTTCGAGAGCGACGAGGCGGCGCTGAGATACGTCAAAGGCACGAAGCGGTGGAGCTTCAAGCAGAAGCTCCCTCTGGCCAGTGGCGCCACAAAGACGACGTTCGTTTGCAAGAGGGCGCGCCGTCGTCGCCCCACCGGCGTCTCTTGCTGCCCTGCGAGCGCCTACCTGCTGCTCGAGCCGCACGGATCTTGCCGCTGCGTCTTCTTCGTCTCGAAGGACAAACACAGTTGCGCGTCGGCGGATCTTGGCGGACTCACAGAGAAACAGAGACGTCTAGTGGACCGCTACGAACGGAGCGGCGTCGTGAAACCGGCAGCCATCCTTCGCCAACTCAAGAGCGTTCATGGAGAGGAAGTCGCGCTCAAAAGAGTCAACAACTTTCTCTACGCACTCAGAAAACGACGCAGAGACATGGGCAAGGTCGCTTCTCGCGCCAGAAAATGCGTTAAGAGTGACAGTGACGCAGATCAGCGGAGAAGCCGAGACTCAAGCAGAAGTTGCCCATAATCGTGAGGAGACCAATGCAGCGAGTAGCGATTAAGTAAGTAAATTTGGCCCCGGTGTATGTGCACATGTCATGCAGCACTGGATCGTGTTGGTACATGAATTTTACTCTACGTTGGCTCTCTTCATTATACGGTGGTAGGTGTTCTGTGTTTGAAGTACATGAAACGTCATTTGTTTACCAAATGCATTGTATGTAAATTGACAAATAATTGTAATTGACTATAAAATTTCATTGGGTAACTTTATCAGGTTTACTACTACTACTGCATTATTCAGTTTACTTCTTCTTTTGACTTAACAAATTTAAACTGCATAGGTAATTAATTACTTTGAATGTGTCAAAGTTAAAAAAGGATAGGTAACATACCGTTAGCTCTATCATCAAAAACATAATCTATCAAAAACATGGACTTTCACTCACCAAGCGCCACACCATAGTTCAGAAACCGTTTCAGCGCAGCGTGATATCGGCAAAAGGTCAACGGTCTCTTATGCGAAAAGCCGCTTGCTTCAGTGTCTAATTCTGTCATTTCCAACATTTTGGACATTCCCTTTGAATTTTTGCTGTCGATTCGGATTATGTTTACTGGGAGATTGGCATTGGCAAACGCTGTGGTTCTAGACGTTTTCCGAGCAAAAGCATACAATCTTCTAACCGTGTAACTGGGTGTAGCAAAGCCTAGAAAACCTAATGGTTGCTCTTGTCTGTGGAAAATTAGCGCCCCCCAAAGGCTTCTACCGAACGTCCAAACATGGATGCCATCTTGTTTGCAGCTTTCCATGCATCGATGAGTTGCCGGCCCTAGCCGACTGAAGAAACGGATTTCCCTAGAGCTGCCAGCGCCAAGAGCTGACGCCTCACTGAGTGGCAGAATGGCATGCATTTGCTATGTACTGATTGCGTTTTCTAAAAGAGAACGACTTTTCAACTGCTTGTTGGCGATATCGCCCCGCCATACGCAGGCGCAACAGCTTGAACAATGTACCTACCCCTGCGTGTGCGTTGCCTCGCTTTGCCCTTACACGCACAGTCGCACACGCGAACATACAATGTACTGTGGGGCGTCTCAAGGAAGCAACCTTACACACCCCCTTTCAATTGGTTTCGCATCGTGTTGTTACTAGGAATTGCACACGAAATTTCACTTGACATCATTGTGTCAGCCAAAACAGTTTTATTGAAAATTGTTGCATTCTTGTACATACCTCTTTATGGAATGGAACGGCACACCACGAACATTTGAAAGTCATTGATACAGTCATACACCGCTTGATTGTAGGAGGAACAAAATCACGATTGTACACAGACAGCATAGGCAAATACACAAATTAATAGTGCTCGGAATGAAATTGGAGGTGGGGTGGTTGTGTGTTCAACTTACAACAGCCGGACGAAAATGCAATGGATTGGAGGTGGGCCCTATTGGAAAAGATGAAAGGTTAGAGGTACTGTAGTTGTCGTAGAGCGAGATGGATCTTGAATATTTGTGTTGACTGCTTATGTATGTCTTGTTCCTCCTCCTATTTTTTCTTGCCCCAGAACTAGGGATGTGGAAAAAAAATTTTTAAATTAAAAGTTTTCTTTTTAAAAAAAAAAACTTTCTTTTTTAAAAAAAAAAATTTTTTAATTAAAAAAAAAATTTCTTTTCCGAGTGGACATTTTGGTGTGCCAGGACCGCAGCATAACATGCACTCGTCATTTAACATAATATATGTGTTGAAAACTAGACTAGATGACATATTCTTGAGCTTGACAACAATCGTTGTGTCGACTTGTAATTGTCTTTTACCGTACGCAACGTGCAGCCCTTTTTGGCATTTCAGCTACAGACCCCTATTTGAATAACATCTAACTCTGAGCCTAAGCTAATGTACCTACAGTGTGGAAGACCGCCGATTTCTTCCGATAGAGGCAGTGAGTGGCAACCGCGTTAATTGTATAATGAATTCGCGATGAAGCCCAATTGGGACGACGTGAAATGTCACTATACATACCGGTAGGTACACCTTCTCACACACACTTAGTTCACTTTTTGCGGTCAAACAAAAGCGCGCCCCCAGCTCCGTGAGCCGCTCATTTGATTCGGCTTTCATTTCTGCAACATAGCCAGCCGTCTTCCCCATTCATTTCACAGGCGAAAGCGATCCTTGGTGTGTAGAACGAGTAAGGTGCTATTTTAGAGTCCAAAAGACGCGTTAACATTCTCAACGAATACAGTTGGCTTTTGCGGTTCAAAGAGCGCCGTAATCTCCATAAGCCTTCCACCGCTCATTTGAATCGGATTTCATCTCAGCAACGCTGCCAGCCGTATTGCCAGCTCATTTCACCGGCGAAAGCGATCCTTGGTGTGTAGAACGAGTAAGGTGCTATTTTAGAGTCCAAAAGACGCGTTAACATTCTCAACGAATACAGTTGGCTTTTGCGGTTCAAAGAGCGCCGTAATCTCCATAAGCCTTCTACCGCTCATTTGAATCGGATTTCATCTCAGCAACGCTGCCAGCCGTATTGCCAGCTCATTTCACCGGCGAAAGCCACACTTGCTTTGTAGAACGGATAGGGCGCCTTTTGAGTGGCCAAAAGACGCGTTAACTTTCTAAACAAATACAGTTAGCTTTTTGCGGCCAAAAGTGCGCTGCCGTCTCCGTGAGCCTTCTACGGCTCATTTGATTAGTATCACGCACGCACGCACGCACGCACGCACGCACGCACCGTCACGCACGCACGCACGCAGAAGGCACCGACATGCACGCACTGTCACGCACGCTCGCACGCACCGTCACGCACGCACGCACGCAGAAGGCACCGACATGCACGCACTGTCACGCACGCTCGCACGCACCGTCACGCACGCACGCACGCACGCAGAAGGCACCGACATGCACGCACTGTCACGCACGCTCGCACGCACCGTCACGCACGCACGCACGCACGCACATCAACCCTATTGGGAAAATAGCGAGCTATGCCGATATTTTGCACTACTGCGTGAGCATGTACGTACACCGTACAATGTTGCCGTGGGGGCCGCGAAAAGCGGGGGCGTAGGCGAAACGCGTGCGTGCGCGCCTGCTTGCGATGGATGCGCGCGTGATGCGTGCGTGCATGCTGCGCTTGTGCTTGCCCAAAGACCATCGCCCAAAAGAATTCGTTCGCTTCCAACGACAGGACAGCCTACACCACAACACGCACGACGGGTTTAACCTACCCGAAACGATTTCACTTTCAACGAACCGTTCAGGATGCTAACACCAGCTAGCACACGCATTCCAGCATCTAGGCACGGGCGAGATTTGAGCTAGTCAAAAGGTGCAGTCGCGGTGCCCTTACAAGATCGGAAGTGTCGAGGGGGGGGGGGTAGGTATACAGAGAGAGAGGGGAATGGGAGACACACGCACTGTAACTTTCATCGCAAGCTTCATGCCCATGAAATCCAGTGAAGATGCCGGTGGGGAAGAGGCGCTGCTGGCAGCAGAGGCACGCCGACTCCAAGACGTCCCGCTCGGCCAGCTGTCAAGCAAGCAGATGTCGGCACAGCTTGTGGGCGGTCAGCGAGCGGCAAAACAACATAGAATGAGTTGCCACGCCAGTGTGGTGTGGCGGTCGAAAATGTCTGCCCACGGAGATGCGCACCTGAACGAAAACACGTTTGTATGACGTCTCTTTCACGTACTGGAAGGGGCTGTGGGTTTGTCGCTGAACCTGCGCATTCTCAGATCGCACTTGTTACTATAGGGGGGAGGGGAGGAGCACCCCAAGCCCATATCGTACAGCTTACCAAACCGCGAAATAATTTCAGATTAAAATACCCCAATAATTTCAGATCATACGTAGATGCGACGCAGCCCACCTTCACTGTGTCGTCGTTGGCCGAAGCCGCAGCCCTTGCCGTGGCCGAGCCACACGGACAGGGGCGTCCCGTCACAGAGCAGTCCTTGAAGAGGGAATCCACGTCGCGCAGCAGCTCACCTGCAGACACACACGTTGAATCAAGCACACGCCACAGCCAAACGCACACTCAGGAAGTCAGCCCAAGAATTTCCAGACCAAATCCGAAACCCCCCGCCGCCCCACCTCCAACCAAACTGAAATTGCCCTGTAATTCAAATTGCACACCGAAATACCTACCAATCTTCTAACGCGCAGTGCAGCATGCTTGCTGCGAAATCCCCATGGCTCATTAGCGCACAGTTCTGCAAACAGCAATATCCCCACCCCATTTATTCAATGTCACCTGCGAAATTCCAACCATTAAGTACCGAGCAGTGGCTAATTAAGGTAAGGGATTTTATGTCGAAACATCAACTAAAACGCCCGTTTGGGAAACGCAAAAACAACCCGTGCGCCATTGAAGGCGCTGCAATCTCCGCCCCCTTACGTTCTCTTGCAATTGCAAACCAGTTTTTGAAATCGTACAAAAGATCATACGGATACCTGTCCAGGGAGGGGATATATGGGGGAGGGGTCGCTACCATTTCCCGAAAGACTGATCGATTATCGGCATCAGAACCCAACCCCTCCCCTGAATTTCCTTTTTTTGAAGCTTCAAGAAAAGTGATATCGCAATAATGGCAAAATACTGGCAGATCATATTTTGAGCATTACAACAAGTCGACTTAGACGTGCACAAGAACAAGTACTTCCGAAAAATGGCGATTAATCCCTCACACTCACTCACTCACCCCACACTCACACTCACCTATTCTCATGTCATGTCATCATGCTATGATGCATGCATATTGCATACAATACTGTAAAATCGGTATTAAGCGACGAGATCGGGGCACAGGGCCAGGGGTCCTCTGAATGTGTGCGTGTCGTGTCGCGCAGTCAATCACTTGCTTTTGGCTAACACCAGGAAGGAAGACTATCTATTGAAATTTATTGAAAAATTGTTAAAATTATTGGAATTTATTTTCAAACGCAAATTCACTTGTGGTTGTGGGTCGCTACAAAAGGTAGATAAATTCAACGGAGACGCTTAAAACCGATTTTACGGTAAATGAAATTCTGACGTATACATCCATCCATCCATCCCGACCTTGACTTGAACAATCCAGCCAAAAAGGTTCGACAGAAATGGCGCCGCAGCAGCTCTTCTTCTCGCCGACTCGACTCGGCAAGCAACTGGGGACACCCCCGCGTCGGCAACGCCACGTTTGCAATCAACAGCTCACACGAAGCAGCAATTCTACTTCAAAAACATTTTCAAAATATTCGCGCGAAACGCAACTCAAACAATCATAACCAACCAAAAGGTAGTGGGGAGCAGGGAAGAGGCCGCAAAAGAAAGCGGAGGACGTACAGTAAACGCCGTCTCGGTAAGTCACGAGGGAAGCGTACGCGGTGCGCTCTCGCGACAAAAAAAAAGTTTTTTTTTAATTAAAAAAAAAATCGACCAACTTTTTTTTTTAAAAAAGAAAATTTTTTTTTTAAAAAAAGAAAGGTTAAAAAAAAAAATTCTCATCCCTACCCAGAACACGCCGAAGCCAATCTGAGTATGCTCGTCTGATGCGCTGCTTGATGCCTTGTCCTGAACGTGTGTGACCCATGTACCGTAAACCCTATGTTTAGCCCCCCCCCCTATAATCGCGCATGTGTATGTATGTACATGTATGTGCATGTGAGAGTGGGTTAGAGTGTACCAACGTGTGTGCGCAGCATCTTTTTCCCTTAAAAATCGCCTCCACGCGCCTTTCCGCCCACAAAGCTTCCCTAGGGTTTACGGTATTAATTTCTGGTTGGCGAAACAATTTTCATGCACAGAAAGCTACATTGTGTTTGTTGCCATCAATACCTCTGTATGTCCAGAAAAGTCTGGTCCTTACGATGCCTTTCACATGTTTTCTTGGGACATAAAAAAAGCAGTTGCTGCGAAGCGGTTTTCGCAGATCGAACACAAATGCGTTGATATCCAGAACTGCGTTGATTGATGCAGTACAGTAGCCTCACTCACACACATATAACTGACCAAAGGGTGTTCCCAGTATTCTCCACCCTCCAAGCCAAGTGCTGCCAAGTCCCATCCAAAGGCGTCGTCAAGTACTTCTTGCGTAGGTTTTATGCCATGGTGACGATTCAAGAAACTGTTCTCTCCGTTTGCGGACGCTTTCACACTACCAATTAGTATGAAAGCGGTGAACCGCTTATGGTGCGATAAAACTGTAGTAAGGCATGAAATTATCCGCGTACACGACATATGTCAATGCTCTGCTTCATGGATCTCTGCACTGCACTATGTTTTTTTAATAGTAAGCCCAGACATTCGACTTGCATCCTTTGGCCTTTACTTTAGTCCAGTGTCCTTTAGCCTTCACTTACCCTTTTATTGTGCAAAGCATCAGTTAGAAGTTTCATTTTTGACCGTACAGAATATTATTTCACAAAATATTAGTATTTTAGTTTTCGCGCACCAGATAAACTTTGCGAGGGCAACGCATGGTAATTCACCGCCGTCCTTGAATTGAATTGAATGAATTTGAAGCCAGTTATAGCGATGAATGAATTTGGGATTGAAGGCACACACCAACTGTGACCACGTTTTGCGACTTCTTTTCACATCGCAACGCATTGCTACCGTATTTAGACAGCTGCGCTAGTGGCTCCATTTCCTAAATCGCGTTAGCGACTAGAGTCATGAAAATTATGCATGTGAAAACAGCAAGGTACATCGCAGCGGAGAACTGAAAGTTGCGAACGCTTTAGAATGCCATGCATTCATAAAAACTGATTAGCGCTGCGTTGCGTTTTGATTGTCGTATTGTGCTAAAAGCTGTGTCGTTGTGTTCAACAGAAGTTGTGTCGACGCATCGGCTCTTCTATGGGCTATATGTAAATCGACCCGCGCTGTCTTGTGGTAAAAATAGAGCAGTAGCCGCACAACCAAACAACCGTATAAATTCACCCTAATCGGGGAACACTGCTCTATGCCACTGTCATCGTGGTCGTCTGTCAGAGTCTCTGGTTGAGCTTGCAGCGATAGGTCTTGGCAGTTGTGTGCGTCATGCTGCGCGTCTCGAGAGGAGGGAACGCTTGGAAGGGCACCTTGGAGATGGCGAACTGCCTGAGGGTGTTGGCGAAGATGAGAAACAGCTCCATGCGGGCCAGACTCTCGCCCAGACACGAGCGCTTGCCCACCGAGAACGGCACCAACGCCTCCAGCTGCAAGCGACCAATCTGAGTGAGAGTCCGTTTCAACAAACGCTTTTGCAGAACGCACACACCTTGCTCGTGTCCAAGTATCCATCAGAACTCAGGAATCTGTCGGGTTTGAAATTTTCCGGCTCCGGGAACAATTCCGCGTCCGTCATGACCGCGGAAATCTGAGGCACAACAATTGTTCCCTTCTTCAAGTGGTAGCCCATGATTGTGACATCGGTGGTTGTCTTTCGGGGCACGTTGAGCTTTAGTAGATTGACCAGAGCACTGGAGGTGGGGGCTTGAGATTGCCCACCATAATTGCATTGAATTCACAATGTTGAGAGGATTTGTTGGATATGCAACATGCCATGCTTTGGTAGACCGTGTACCGTAAATCCTCCAATAGTGCCCCCGGGGCACTATTTTTTCAACCTCTCCTTACCCGGGGGCACTATTGGAGGGGGGGCCCTCTGGGCGGGGGGGGCTTCTATTATTTCAACCTAAAAATTTTGAATGGTAATGCTAGTTTTGCTGTCAAAATTGCCAATTTTTCGGTGATTTTGATCACTTTTGCCACATTTAATGGTTGATTTACCGTTAATAGTTGCTGAAACGTACTATTATTGGTTAGTAGTAGTGTGTATACACGATATAAAGGTACCTACCACTATACTTTTGCCCATAAAAGGCACATGGCACAACATACCCCTTACCCACGGGGGCACTATTGGAGGCGGGGGGGCTCTATTATTTCAACCTTGCCGTACCCGGGGCACTATTGGAGGGGGGGCACTATTGGAGGGGGGGGTTGTATTGGAGGATTTACGGTATGTAGATGGAACCTTGGTTACATTGTTTACATTTGTACAGACACACATAGAACACTAAAGTTTTGACATGCAGGTACTTAGGCCTTAGGATATGAGCAGCCTTGGATTGTAATGCATAGGCCCTGCTTACAGTAAGACATCTATACAATCTTTACAGTACATCTATACAATACTGCAAGGCAAACTGAGGCTAACGCTAAAGTAGGTTATTTACCCAAGAATCGCCTAGGTTTGTGATTGCTGATTAGCCATGTTGGAGTACGATGGACATTCACTGATTAGAAGAGTGTGTTTTCAATTAGTACTGCATGGACACACTACGAGTCCAAATGAATGCACATTTTGTAAACCTTCATCTACTGTTCAAACTGGCGCTTTCATCTAATTCGGGCGCTTTTCTATGGGTTTAGTCAAAAAACCCCTGTAGCACCCTAGAGCGGAGTAGCGAATGAACCAATAAACGGGCAGCAGAGTTCACACCTGGGCGCGACGATGACCAACGATTACAGAAACGACAAAGGTGCAGTAGCTGCCTCTGCCTTGACAGCGAAGCCGAGGTTGGCATTGCACTGTTGGCTGCAGCTCATTGGCAGGCAGGGAGCTGACAGCCACTACAGCTGCGCCCTTAGTGGAGCTGAGGTCGACTCTCCGCTGTGCAGAAAATGGCCAAGTGCACATTGTCGAGTACAACGGCTGAAGAGGTTGTTCACTCCACAGCCGCCTCAGACGCAGAGCTGGACTGAAGCCGCTAGCTGAGGAACATGTTTACGCCATCATCATCTCAAGAGAGAAACTGCTCTCGCCGTGGTGTGGAGGAGCGTGTTGTCGTAGTTGTAAGTGCATTTGTATTGTATCTTCCCCATGCCATCGGCCGTGCTGGTGGCAACGCTGCACCAGCATTGCGACAGAGGCGAACTCTCGTTGTGCGGCAGCGGCCGCTTAGCAGAGTTCGCGAGATAGTTTTTCGTGATGCGTCCACTCATGGCGATTTGAGCGGTTCCCTTTGGCCGGGCGAATGGGAGGCGACCATAGCTAGTCTGCTACACGCGACCGCCAGTCCACTGCAGCTGCACGCCGGGTGCGTGTCCTGCCTAGTAGGTACCTTAGATATTCATCAACAGATGTTGTTTGTCGGCCTGTGAGAGGGAACAGTGAGCGCGCGCACTGGCCAATGAATAGGCTGCAGCTCCTTGGCTTCTAGCAGGCAGTGAGCCGACTCTAAAGGCAAAAAAATGGCCAAGTGCCCTGCACATTGCGCAAGCACACCCGCTGAAGATGTTGTCCACTCTACAGCCACCTCAGACGCAGAACCGGACTGAAGCTGCTAGCCATGAAACATGTTTACGCCATCATCATCTCATGAGCAGAACTGCCCTCGCCGCGGTGTGGAGAAGCGCGTCGTCGTAGTTGCAACTGCAGTTGTTACCCCCCATTTCGCTCGCCAAACCCCATGTCAGTCATTGGCTGTGCTGGCGGCAACGCTGCGCAAGGATTGTGACAGAGGCGAACTCTCGTCGTGCAGCAGCGGCCGCTTAGCAGAGTTCGCGAGATACTAGCTTTGCTTGGCTCGTCCACTCATGGAGATTTGAGCGGTTCCTTGTTGGCCGAGCGCATTGGAGGCGACCATCGCTAGTCTGCTACACGTGGCCGCCAGTCCACTGCACTGGGTGCGTGCGCTAGCACCTTAGATATTCATCAGCAGATGTTGTTTGTCCCGCTCTGGCCTGGTAGGAGAAGGGACAGTGGGCGCGCGCACTGGCCACCAAGAGACCGGCCCCATACGCACTTTAAGCATGGGAAGGGGCAGACGCTCTCATCATTAGACTGCGCGCTGGGGAGAGAGCGAGCGGCCCTATCTATGTACGTGCGTCGCTCGCACTGACTGGTGCGCGGGGGCCGCACCGACTGACGCACCGACGCGCGTACGCGGCGAGGAGGCGGCGTAGGCGAACGCACGATTACGCGCTAGAGACTCGAGCGTGATTTTCGCCTAAAAGTGGAATAACTCGAATTTGGCGCGGCCGATGCGCGCCAAAACGAAATTGGGGCGAGAACGTTTCGCCGCGCTTCCGCCCGTACCGAATTCGGCGCGATCCGTTCGGCGCAACGACCGCGCGACCGTCACATAGATTAGCGTTGGGCTATATGCACACAGACGCACAGTGGCGATTAGTTATTGGTAGACCAGAGCACTGGAGGTGGGAGCTTGAGATTGCCCATCATAATTGCATTGAATTCGCAATGTTAAGACGATTTGTCTGATAGGCAACATGCCATACTTTGGTGGACCATGTATGTACATTGTACCTTGGTTACAGTAGCACATGTGTACAGATACACATGGAACAGTAAAAGTTCAATAGCCCATCACACAACCCCCCCCCATAGAAGCCCTGCAGTTTAGTAGCTCCTATCCTCTAAAGTTTTGACATGCAGGTACACCTAGGCCTTAGGATGTAGCAGACTTAGATTGTAAGTAATGCATAGCCTTGGACCCTGCTTACAGTAAGACATCTGCACAATGTTGCAATTCAAACTGAAGCCAAAGTAGGTTATTCACATAGGTAGCTTTGCAAGGCAGACTGTAGGCTTGTATGCTTTGCTTAATGCTTTTCATATTAGTGGCATAAGACCTAAGAATTGCCTACATTCACTGATTAGAAGAATGTGGTTGCAGTTTGCACTCCATGGACACACTACATGTCCAAATGAGTGTACAATTTGTAAACCTTTGTTTACTGTTCAAAATGGCGCTTTCGTCTAATTAGAGCGCATTTCTATGGATTCAGTCAAAACCCCTAAAGCGCCCTATAGCTTTTCTGGCAGTATGAGTGGAGTAGCGAATGAACCAATGGACGGGCAGCCGAGTTCACAACTGGGCGGCGACGACGCCATCGATTACGGCAATGACAAATGCAAAGCAGCTGCCAACGCTGCAGCTCCTTGGCTTCTAGCCAGTGGCCAAATGCAGAGCAGCTGCCAACGCTGCAGCTCCTTGGCTTCTAGCCAGTGGCGTAGCCAAGGGAAGGGGGAAGCTCCCCCCTCCCCAAAATTCTCCAAAAATCAATTTTTTTTACTTGGTACCCTCTGTTGCAATGTGCCAATATGGGCATTTTTCTGAATTTCAATGCACATAATGATGAAAACGACACTAAAGAACCGAATTTTCGGTTTTGACATGCAGGTACACCTAGACCTTAGGATAGTAGCAGCCTTGGATTGTAATGCATAGCATTGGACCCTGTTTACAGTAAGACATATACAATGTTGCAAGGCAAACTGAAACCAAAGTAGGTTAATTACATAAGTAGCTTTGCTAGGCAGACTGTAGGCTTGTTGGCTTAATGCTTTTCACATCAGTGGCATAAGACCCAAGAATTGCCTAGGTTAGTGATTGCTTATTAGCCATGTTAGAGTAGGATGGACATTCACTGATTAGAAGAGTGTGTCTATGTTCAAAATGGGGCTTTTGCCTAATTAGGGCGCTTCTCTAAGCATTCAGTCAAAACCCCTGAAGCGCCCTAGAGTTGTTGGCGCGTCGTGGTAGTTGTAGTAACTGCGGTTGTTATCCGCCAGTTCGCACTCATCAGCAGACGTTTTTTCTCTGGCCTGGGAGAAGGGACAGTGGGCGCGTGCACTGGCCACTGTCCACCAAGACATGGGCCGCATACGCACATTGGCAGGCGTACCTACACTCTCATCATTAGACGGCGCGCTGGCTAGGGAGCGAGCAGCCCTATGTACGTGCGTTGGTCGCCCCTTCCCCCCCCCCCCCCACTGACTGGTGCGCGCGCGGCCGCACGGACTGGCGGACCGACGCGCGAACGGGACGGGGAGGCCGCGCTGGCGAACGCACGATTACGTGCTAGGAAGAGAGGGATTTTTCGCCTTAAAGTGGAATAATCAAATTTGGAGCGGGCGATTCGCGCCAAAGCGAAATTGGTGCGAGAACGTTTCGCCGCGCTTCCGCCCGTACCGAATTCGGCGCGATCCGTTCAGCGCAACGACCGCGCGACCATCACATAAATTAGCGTTAGGCTATATGCGGACAGACGTCACATTTTGGCAGCCTTCGATTGAAATGCATCGCATTGGACCCTGGTTTTTCAGTAAGACATTCTAGACAGACTCTAGGCTTGTAGGCTTAAAATGCTTTTCACATTAGTGGCATAAGACCCAAGAATTGCCTAGGTTTGTGATTGCTGATTAGCCATGTTAGAGTAGGATGGACAGTCACTGATTAGAAGTGTTTGCAGTTTGCACTGCATGGCTAAATGAGTGTACATTTTGTAAACCTTTGCCTACTGTTTAAAATGGCGCTTTCGTCTAATTAGAGCGCTTTACTATGCATTCAGTCAAAACCCTTGAAACGCCCTAGAACTTTTTGGCAGTATGAGCAGAGTAGCAAAGGAGCCAATAAATGGGCAGCTGAGTTCAGAACTGAGCAGTGATGATGCCCAACGATTATGTCAAACAACAAACGCACAGCATCTGCCTCTGCCTTGATGCAAAGCTGAGGTTGGCCTCGTGCTGTTAGCTGCAGCTCCTTGGCTTCTAGCAGGCAAGAAGCCGAAACTACAAACGCACAGCAGCTGCCTCTGCCTTGAGGTGAAGCCGTGGTTGGCGTTGCTCTGTCGGCTGCAGCTCCTTCCTTCTAGCAGACAGGGAGCCGACATCCACTGCAGCTGCGCCCATAGTGGAGCTGAGGTCGACTGTTTCTAAGGGCAGAAAATGGCAAAGTGTCCCGCGCATTGTGCGAGCACACCAGCTGAAGATTGTGTCCACCCCACAGCCACCTCAGACCCAGAACCGGACCAAAGCCGCTAGCCAAGAAACATGTTTAGGCCATCATCATCTCATGAGCAGAACTGCCCTAACTGCGGTGTGGAGGAGCGCGTCGTTGCAGTTTGAAACTGCAGTTGTTATCCGCCAGTTTATTGCCCCGTCTTCCCCATGCCCCGTTGGCCGTGCTGGAGGCAACGCCATGCAAGGATTGCGACAGAGGCGAACTCTCGTCCTGTGGCAGCATCCGCTTAGCAGCGTTCGCGAGATAGCTTTTCGTGGCGCGTCCGCTCATGGCGATTTGAGCGGTTCCTTGTCCGCCGAGCGAATGGGACGCGACCACTGCTAGTCTGCTACACGTGGCCGCCAGTCCACTGCACTGCACTGGGTGCGGGCGTCTTAGATACTCACGTTGTTTGTCTGGCCTGGGAGCAGGGACAGTGGGCGCGTGCACTGGCCACTGGCCACTAGGGATGAGCATGGGCCGGAATTCCAGGCCCGTTTTGCGGGCCGGGCCGGGCCGGGCCTGCGTTTTGAGGGTGCGGGCCGGGCCGGGCCGGACGTTCTTGGCTGGCCAACGTAGATAGCTTCCTGTGTAATGCATTGTAAATATCGGCGACTATTCTGCACCGTATCAGCAACTTTGTATTCTATGACGCGCGTCTTTCGCGCTCAAATGGTGCAAAAGCCGTAAAATGGTTGTGAACTGCGATTCTGAGAGGTGGATGCGCCATTCCGTTAAGTAAATCACGCAAATTGGCATACGGTATTTCAGTAAATTGTACACTGTAGTGACTGTACTTATTTCATGTTGCGGGCCGGGCCGGGCCGGGCCTGCAATTTTGAGCAGTTGGACGGGCCGGGCCGGGCCGGGCCTGGATTTTGAGGGTGCGGGCCGGGCCGGGACGGGCCGGACTATCTGGCGGGCCGGGCCGGGCCGAGATGTGCAGGCCCGTGCTCATCCCTACTGGCCACCAAGACATGGGGCCCCATACGCACATTAGCGTGGGACAGAGTGGCAGGCATGCCTACACTCTCATCATTAGACGGCGCGCGCTGCTGGATAGGGAGCGAGCGGCCCTATGTACGTGCGTCGGTCGCCCCCCACTGACTGGTGCGCGAGCGGCCGCACGGACTGGCGGACCGACGCGCGAACGGGACGGGGAGGCCGCGCGGGCGAACGCACGATTACGCGCTAGAGGCCCGCGCTGGATTTTGGCCTAAATGTGGAATAACTCGAATTTGGCGCGCGCGATTCGCGCCAAAGCGAAATTCGCTCGACAACTTTTCGCCGCGCTTCCGCCCGTACCGAATTCGGCGCGATCCGTTCGGCGCAACGAGCCGCTACGCGTGACATGGATTAGCGTTGGGCTATATGCAGACAGACATCACAGTGGCGATTAGTTATTAGTAGACCAGAGCACTGGAGGTGAGGGCTTGAGATTGCCCATCATGCTTGCATTGAAGTCACAATGTTGAGAGGATTTGTTTGATATGCAACATGCCATAATTTGGTAGACCATGTATGCACATGGTACCTTGGTTACAGTAGCACATTTGTGCAGACAATTTGTGCAGACACACATGGAACAGTAAAAGTTCAATAGGCCATCACATAAAGCCCTCTCCCATAGTTTTGACACGCACATACACCTAGGCCTTAGGATTTTGGCAGCCTTAGATTGAAATGCATAGCATTGGACCCTGGTTTCAGTAATACAACTTGACAATGTTGCAAGGTAAACTGAGTCCAAAGGTAGGTTATTTACATAGGTAACTTTGCTAGGCAGACTCTAGGCTTGTAGGCTTAGAATGCTTTTCACATTAGTGGCATACAACCCAAGAATTGCCTAGGTTTGTCATTGCTGATTAACCATGTTAGAGTAGGATGGACAGTCACTGATTAGAAGAGTGTTTGCAGTTTTCACTGCATGGCTAAATGAGTGCACATTTTGTAAACCTTTGTCTACTGTTCAAAATAGCGCTTTCGCCTAATTAGGGAGCTTTTCTATGCATTCGCACACCCGCTGAAGATGTTGTCCACTCGACAGCCGCCTCAGACGCAGAACCGGACTGAAGCTGCTAGCCATGAAACATGTTTACGCCATCATCATCTCATGAGCAGAACTGCCCTCGCCGCGGTGTGGAGAAGCGCGTCGTCGTAGTTGCAACTGCAATTGTTACCCCCCATTTCGCTCGCCAAACCCCATGTCATTGGCTGTGCTGGCGGCAACGCTGCGCAAGGATTGTGACAGAGGTGAACTCTCGTCGTGCAGCAGCGGCCGCTTAGCAGAGTTCGCGAGATACTAGCTTTGCTTGGCTCGTCCACTCATGGAGATTTGTGCGGTTCCTTGTTGGCCGAGCGCATTGGAGGCGACCATCGCTAGTCTGCTACACGTGGCCGCCAGTCCACTGCACTGGGTGCGTGCGCTAGCACCTTAGATATTCATCAGCATATGTTGTTTGTCCCGCTCTGGCCTGGTAGGAGAAGGGACAGTGGGCGCGCACTGGGGCCCGTTCAACCAACGGCCGGATTCCGACTCCTGAGTCCGACTCCGAATTCCGGTCGGCATTCCGAGTGCTGCAATTTTGGTTCAACCAAAATTCTGAATCCGGGCCATAATCTGAGTCCGACTCCGTTATTTTTTTCCGGCGCGAATTTAAACTTCACAGTGCGATTTTCTTTTAGCAAAGACGATGGCGACAGCGGCGCAGAAACTGGCTTGTCGAGGCGATCTTCGACCAAGTGTGGGGCTGCTGGAAGAGGCTCGTCCTCCAGAATAGGTTCGACTTAAAATGAGATTAATTAGTACTTGTATTATGCTCGACATTTACGTTTAGATTTACGAACCGTCAACGTTTAGACGCCGCTGTCGGCAATCTCGGCAACAATGGTCGTCGAGCGGCTACAGCAGCGGCAGATTGGAAAACGAATGCCAGATTCGTGATCACCACGGTCGATTACGTATATCCCAAGCAGATTTGACACTGAATTCTCAAATTCGATGAAACGCAATTTGCATATTCAATGCGCCGTATCTCGCGATTACGGTATCGCACTGGAAAACGGATGTGATATTCGTGATTCGATCGAACACGTAAGCGAAATTTGCATAACTCACGGATTACGGTAGCTATCGCAAATCCGGCCCTTAAATGACGGTGAAGTTTCCCACGGCAGCTTCATACAAAATTTCAGCCCAATCCATCCAGCACAACTGTCTGCGCTGCGTTGCACACAGACAGACAGACAGACAGACAATGTGCTTTTATAATATAGATAAGACCCAAGAATTGCCTAGGTTTGTGATTGCTGATTAGCCATGTTAGAGTAGGATGGACAGTCACTGATTAGAAGAGTTTTGCAGTTTGCACTGCATGGCTAAATGAGTGTACATTTTGTAAACCTTTGTCTACTGTTTAAAATGGCGCTTTCGTCTAATTAGGGCGCTTTACTATGCATTCAGTCAAAACCCTTGAAACGCCCTGGAACTTTTTTTGGCAGTATGAGCAGAGTAGCACAGGAGCCAATAAATGGGCAGCTGAGTTCAGAACTGAGCAGTGATGATGCCCAACGATTATGTCAAACAACAAACGCACAGCATCTGCCTCTGCCTTGATGGCAAAGCTGAGGTTGGCCTCGTGCTGTTAGCTGCAGCTCCTTGGCTTCTAGCAGGCAAGAAGCCGAAACTACAAACGCACAGCAGCTGCCTCTGCCCTGAGGTGAAGCCGTGGTTGGCGTTGCTCTGTCGGCTGCAGCTCCTTCCTTCCAGCAGACAGGGAGCCGACATCCACTGCAGCTGCGCCCATAGTGGAGCTGAGGTCGACTGTTAGCCGTTTCTAAGGGCAGAAAATGGCCAAGTGTCCTGCGCATTGTGCGAGCACACCAGCTGAAGATTGTGTCCACCCCACAGCCACCTCAGACCCAGAACCGGACCAAAGCTGCTAGCCAAGAAACATGTTTAGGCCACCATCATCTCATGAGCAGAACTGCGCTCGCTGCGGTGTGGAGAAGCGCGTCGTTGCAGTTTGAAACTGCAGTTGTTATCCGCCAGTTCATTGCCCCATCTTCCCCATGCCCCGTCGACCGTGCTGGAGGCAACACCGTGCAAGATTGCGACCGAGGCGAACTCTCGTCCTGTGGCAGCGTCCGCTTAGCAGCGTTCGCGAGATAGCTTTTTGTGGCGCGTCCACTCATGGCGATTTGAGCGGCTCCTTGTCCGCCGAGCGACATTTGTGCAGACACACATGAAACAGTAAAAGTTCAATAGCCCATGACACAAACCCCTCCCCCCATAGAAGCCTTACAGCTTGTTAGCTCCTAGCCTCTAAAGTTTTTGACATACAGGTTACTCCTAGGTTAGGATATTTGCAGCCTCGGATTGTAATGCATAGCATTGGGCCCTGGTTAGAGTAAGACGTCTACACAATGTTGCAAGGCAAACTGAGGCCAAATTACTCTGGGTTATTTACATAGGTAACTTTGCTAGGCAGAAAAGCATTAGGCTTGTAGGCCTAATGCTTTTCACATTAGTGGCATGAGACCCAAGAATTGCCTAGGTTTGTGATTGCTGAGTAGGCCATGTTAGAGTAGGATAGACATACACCGATTAGAAGAGTGTGGCTGCAGTTTGCACTGCATGGACACACTATGTGTCCAACTGAGTGTACAATTTATAAACCTTTGCTTACTGTTCAAAATGGCGCTTTCGTCTAATTTGGGCGCTTTTCCATGGATTCAGTCAAAGCACCTGAAGCGCCCTATAGCTTTTTGGCAGTATGAGCGGAGTAGCTGATGAGCCAATGAATGGGCAGCAGTGTTTACAACTGGTTGGCGACGACGCCTAACGAATGACTACAGCAATGACAAACGCAGAGCAGCTGGCAACGCTGCAGCTCCCAGGCTTCTAGCAGGCAGGGAGCCGACAGCCACTGCAGCTGCGCCCTTAGCAGAGCTGAGGTCGACTGTTGGTCGTTTCTAAGGGCAGAAAATGGCCAAGTGCCCTGCGCATTGAGCGAGCACACCATCATCAGCTCCATCATTTTTTCATCTGCTTTGTCAACGGCGAAGCCAAGGTTGGCGTCGCACCGTCGCCGTCGGCCCCTCCCCTCTGTAGCTTCTAGCAGGCAAGGAGGAGTCGACCAAGCCTGACGGCCGCTGCAACTGCGTCCTTGCTAGAGCCTAGGTCGACTGTTGGTCGTTTCTAAGGGTAGAAAATGGCGAAACGCCCTACGCATTGCACGAACGCGCCCACTGAGGAACGCGTCCACTCAGCAGTTATGCATGGTCGTCTCGTGAGCAAAATTGCCTTCGTCGTGGGGCGGAGCAGCCCGTCGTCGTAGTCGTAACCGCAGTTGTCATCCGCCAGTTCTGTCGCGTCGCGGCCGCGTTTTCGACTGTGCTGGCAGCAACGCAGCGGCTGTGCCGCGCGTTTTCATCGCGCGTCCGCTCGTGGCGACTTGAGGCGTTCTTTGTCCATATGACCGCCCAGCGAGTGGGAGGCTACATGTTTCAGCTTGGCGTGTGCGCTGCGTGTAGGTAGGTCAGATGTTGTTTGTCCGGCCTGAGAGAGGGGGCAGTGCGCGCGCGCTCACTGAGCAGCAGCGTTCACAATCATTCCCACCAAGAGAAGGGGCCCCAGACGCACATTAGCATGGGAAGGAGCGACGCGCGTACCTACCTACGCCCATCATTAGACGGCGCGCTGGCGAGGGAGCGAGCGGCCCTATCTATGTACGTGCGTCGGTCGCACAGACTGGTGCGCGGGGGCCGCACCGACTGACGGACCGACGCGCGAACGGGACGGGGAGGCCGCGCTGGCGAACGCACGATTACGTGCTAGAGACTCGCGCGGAATTTTGGCCTAAAAGTGGAATAATTCAAATTTGGCGCGGACGATTCGCGCCAAAGCGAAATTGGGGCGAGAACGTTCGGCCGCGCTTCCGCCCGTACCGAATTCGGCGCGATCCGTTCGGCGCAACGACCGCGCGGCCGTCACATTGATTAGCGTTGGGCTATATGCGGACAGACGTCACAGTGGCGATTAGTTATTAGTAGACCAGAGCACTGGAGGTGGGGGCTGGAGATTGCCCACCATGGTTGCATTGAATTCACAATGTTGAGAGGATTTGTTGGATATGCAACATGCCATGCTTTGGTGGACCATGTATGTAGATGGAACCTTGGTTACATTGTTTACATTTGTACAGACACACATAGAACACTAAAGTTTTGACATGCAGGTACTTAGGCCTTAGGATATGAGCAGCTTTGGATTGTAATGCATAGGCCCTGGTTACAGTAAGACATCTATACAATCTTTACAGTACATCTATACAATACTGCAAGGCAAACTGAGGCTAACGCTAAAGTAGGTTATTTACCCAAGAATCGCCTAGGTTTGTGATTGCTGATTAGCCATGTTGGAGTAGGATGGACATTCACTAATTAGAAGAGTGTGTTTTCAATTAGTACTGCATGGACACACTACGAGTCCAAATGAATGCACATTTTGTAAACCTTCATCTACTGTTCAAAATGGTGCTTTCATCTAATTCGGGCGCTTTTCTATGGGTTTAGTCAAAAAACCCCTGTAGCACCCTAGAGCGGAGTAGCGAATTAACCAATAAACGGGCAGCAGAGTTCACACGATGACCAACGATTACAGAAACGACAAAGGCGCAGTAGCTGCCTCTGCCTTGACGGCGAAGCCGAGGTTGGCATTGCACTGTTGGCTGCAGCTCGTTGGCAGGCAGGGAGCTGACAGCCACTACAGCTGCGCCCTTAGTGGAGCTGAGGTCGACTCTCAGCTGTGCAGAAAATGGCCAAGTGCCCTGCACATTGTCGAGTACAACGGCTGAAGAGGTTGTTCACTCCACAGCCGCCTCAGACGCAGAGCTGGACTGAAGCTGCTAGCTGAGGAACATGTTTACGCCATCATCATCTCAAGAGAGAAACTGCTCTCGCCGTGGTGTGGAGGAGCGTGTTGTCGTAGTTGTAAGTGCAGTTGTATTGTATCTTCCCCATGCCATCGGCCGTGCTGGTGGCAACGCTGCACCAGCATTGCGACAGAGGCGAACTCTCGTTGCACGGCAGCGGCCGCTTAGCAGAGTTCGCGAGACAGTTTTTCGTGATGCGTCCACTCATGGCGATTTGAGCGGTTCCCTTTGGCCGGGCGAATGGGAGGCGACCATAGCTAGTCTGCTACACGCGACCGCCAGTCCACTGCAGCTGCACGCTGGGTGCGTGTCCTGCCTAGTAGGTATGTACCTTAGATATTCATCAACAGATGTTGTTTGTCGGTCTGTGAGAGGGAACAGTGAGCTATCCTCTAAAGTTTTGACATACACAGGTACTTGTAGGCCTTGGGATATTAGCAGCCTTGCAACACACCATATGCTGGTGGACCATGTATGTACATTGTACCTTGGTTACAGTAGCAGGTTTGTACAGACACACATAGAACAGTAAAAGTTTCAATAGCCCATTACATAACCCCTCCCCCAATAGAAGCCTTGCAGTTTGTTAGCTCCTATCCTCTAAAGCTTTTGACATACAGGTCGAGGTACTCCTAGGCCTTAGGATATTTGCAGCCTTGGCTTGTAATGCATAGCATTGGACCCTGGTTACAGTAAGACATCTACACAATGTTGCAAGGCAAACTGAGGACAAGGAACTGTAGGTTGTTTACATAGGCAACTTTGCTAGGCAGACTGTAGGCTTGTAGGTGTAATGCATTTCACATTAGTGGCTTAAGACCCAAGAATTGCCGAGGTTTGTGATTGCTGAGTAGGCCATGTTAGAGTAGGATGGACAGTCACTGATTAGAAGAGTGTGTTTGCAGTTTGCACTGCATGGCTAAATGAATGTACATTTTTGTAAACCTTTGTCTAGTGTTTGAAATGGCGCGTTCGCCTAATTAGGGCGCTTTTCTATGCATTCAGTCAAAACCACTGAAACGCCCTAGAGCTCTTTGGCAGTATGAGCAGAGTAGCGAATGAGCCAATGAATGGGCAGCAGAGTTCAGAACTGCGCGGTGACGACGCCAACGATTACAGCTACGACAAACTCAGCATCTGCCTCTGCCTTGATGGTGAAGCCGAGGTTGGATAGGGTTACAGTACATAGCTGACGTGCACTGTCATCTGTGTGTACACATACATGACACAAACTCAACTACAGATCATGCACATACATTACATATGTATTGTGGTTGTGCGATTTGTTTCTAGGTGTTCAGTCAAAACCCCTAAAGCGGCCTAAGAATTTGTGGCATCATGAGCGGAGTAGCAAATGAACCAATGAATGGCGAGCAGAGTTGACAACGGGGGCGAAGACAACGCCCACCGATTACAGTAACAGCAAACGCACACAGGGGCGGATCTAGGAATTTTTTCTAGGGGGGGGGGGGGCGCAACTTTCAGCCAAAAATATTAGCTTCCCGTCTGACGGTTTCGCACGTTTAGCGCCACACGCGGCATTTTTGCATGTCAACTGTGAAGATCCAAGCAGATGCAGGCAGAGACAGATGCAGCTTTGTTCAATTCGCAATTTTCGTGGTGTTTTAGGACCACAAGGGGGGGAAAAAAAAAAAAAAAAAAAAAAAAAAAAAAAAAAAAAAAAAAATTATAAAATAAAAAAAAAAAAAAAAATAAAAAAAAAAAAAAAACAAAAAAAAAAACAAAAAAAAAAAAAAAAAAAAAAAAAAAAAAAAAAAAATAAAAAAAACAAAAAAAAAAAAAAAAAAAAAAAAAAAAATACAAACAAAAAAAAAAAAACAAAAAACAAAAAAATAAAAACGGGGCAAATTCGGTTGAAATATTTGGCCCGAAAACGCGCCCGAGAAGACTCCAAAATGGTCTGTAGGTGTGTAAAATACAGCGCCGCTGGCGAACTTTTTATAGATTTGGACATGGACAATAAATACTGCTCGCAGGCCTCAAAAAACGCCTTGGGAAGCATGAGAAACACACGCAGCCATGGGGGTAAGCTGCAATGAGTGCAGGTTGGACCGAAGCTGAGGCGGCGGGGGGGGGGGGGGGGGGGGGGGGGGGGGGGGCCCCCCCCCCCCCCCCCCCCCCCCCCCCCCCCCCCCCCCCCCCCCCCCCCCCCCCCCCCCCCCCCCCCCCCCCCCCCCCCCCCCCGCCCCCGCCCCCCCCCCCCCCCCCCAACCCCCCCCTCCCCCCCCCCCCCCCCCCCCCCCCCCCCCCCCCCCCCCGTGGCCGCCCCCCCCCCCCCCCCGGGGGGGGGGGGGGGGGGGGGGGGGGGGGCGATTAGCCACTCTGCCCTCTTCGCCTAGATTATCTTTGCAATCCATGATTTTGTTCACAGGGGGACGCTGTTGGAAAAATATTGCCCCCCCCGCGCCCCCAGGCCACGGCAGCTGCGCTCTCAGTGGAGCGAGGTTGACTGTTGCTCGTTTCTAAGGGCAGAAAATGGCCCCAGTGCCCCTGCGCATTGCGCGACGCGCGAGCGCGCCAGCTGAGGAGATTGTCCACTCAGCAGCCACCTCAGATGCAGAACCAAACTGAAGACGCTAGCCGAGCAACTTGTTCTACACCATCGTCATCTCATGAGCAGAACTGCCTTTGCTGAGGGCCAGTTCGCTGCCGCGATTCTGGGGGTAGGGTTAAACACGAACGCGCAGTAGTTGTCGTGGTCGCACAGCAACTGCTTCTGCTTTCTCAACGGCGAAGCCGAGGTTGGCGTCGCACGGTCGGCCGCCCCTCTGTAGCTTCTAGCAGGCAAGGAGGGGAGTCGACCGAGGCTGACGGCCGCTGCAACTGCGTACTTGCTAGAGCCTAGGTCGACTGTTGGTCGTTTCTAAGGGTAGAAAATCGCAAAGCACCCTACGCATTGCGCCAGAACACGCCCCACTGAGGAACGCGTCCGCTCAGCAGCCACCTCAGTCAGAGGCAGAACTGGAACAAGAACCGCTAGCCAAGACAAATGTTTATGCCATCGTCGTCTCGTGAGCAAAATTGCCCTCGTCGTGGGGTGGCGCAGCCCGTCGTAGTAGTTATAACCGCAGTTGTCATCCGCCAGTTTAGTCACATAGCGGCCGCGTTTTTGACACTGTGCTGACGGCAACGCCGCCCAATGCGGCTGTGCCGCGCGTTTTCATAGCGCGTCCGCACGCGGCGACTTGAGGCGTTCCTTCTCCATATGACCACCCAGCGAGTGGGAGGCTACAGGTTTCAGCCAGTACACTGCACTGGGCGTGTGCGCTGCGTACATGTATATGTAGGTCCAAGAGAAGGGGCCCCAGACGCACATTAGCATGCAAAGGAGCGACGCGCGTACCTACCTACGCCCATCATTAGACGGCGCGCTGGCGAGGCAGCCGCCCTATCTATGTACGTGCGTCGGTCGCCCCCCACTGACTGGTGCGCGAGCGGCCGCACGGACTGGCCGGACCGACGCGCGAACGGGACGGAGGGCTGCGCGGCGAACGCACGATTACGCGCTAGAGGCCCGCGCTGCACTTTTCGCGAAAGTGGAATAACTCGAATTTGCCGCGCGCGATTCTGCTAAGTGAAATTCGCTCGACAACTTTTCGCCGCGCTTCCGCCAGTACCGAACTGGCGCGGTCCGTTCGGCGCAACGACCCGCTAAGCGTTACGAAGATTAGCGTTAGGCTATATGCAGACAGACGCACAGTGGCAATTAGTTATTAGTAGACCAGAGCACTGGAGGTGGGGGCTGGAGATTGCCCACCATGGTTGCATTGAATTCACAATGTTGAGAGGGTTTGTTGGATATGCAACATGCCATGCTTTGGTAGACCATGTATGTAGATGGAACCTTGGTTACATTGTTTACATTTGTACAGACACACATAGAACACTAAAGTTTTGACATGCAGGTACTTAGGCCTTAGGATATGAGCAGCCTTGGATTGTAATGCATAGGCCCTGGTTACAGTAAGACATCTATACAATCTTTACAGTACATCTATACAATACTGCAAGGCAAACTGAGGCTAACGCTAAAGTAGGTTATTTACCCAAGAATCGCCTAGGTTTGTGATTGCTGATTAGCCATGTTGGAGTAGGATGGACATTCACTGATTAGAAGAGTGTGTTTTCAATTAGTACTGCATGAACACACTACGAGTCCAAATGAATGCACATTTTGTAAACCTTCATCTACTGTTCAAAATGGCGCTTTCATCTAATTCGGGCGCTTTTCTATGGGTTTAGTCAAAAAAACCCTGCAGCACCCTAGAGCGGAGTAGCGAATGAACCAATAAACGGGCAGCAGAGTTCACACCTGGGCGGCGACGATGACCAACGATTACAGAAACGACAAAGGCGCAGTAGCTGCCTCTGCCTTGACGGCGAAGCCGAGGTTGGCATTGCACTGCTGGCTGCAGCTCGTTGGCAGGCAGGGAGCTGACAGCCACTACAGCTGCACCCTTAGTGGAGCTGAGGTCGACTCTCAGCTGTGCAGGAAATGGCCAAGTGCCCTGCACATTGTCGAGTACAATGGCTGAAGAGGTTGTTCACTCCACAGCCGCCTCAGACGCAGAGCTGGACTGAAGCCGCTAGCTGAGGAACATGTTTCAACATCATCATCTCAAGAGAGAAACTGCTCTCGCCGTGGTGTGGAGGAGCGTGTTGTT
>JASAMY010003630.1:0-33590 GCA_030248085.1 Paralinhomoeus sp. GSCO2_6 | reverse complement strand
TTTGCATCATAGCCGTGTATATACGCCACTGCGTGTAGGCAGGGAATAGACACGACCAGGGTTGCATAAAAAAAAAAATTTCAAGTTTTTTTTTTAAATTAAAAAAAAAAATTTTTTTTTAAATTGACCTAGGAGCCATCATTGGTGCCAAATACCCGTACTATAAGATACTTTTAGCCTATTAGAGTGTCAAACACAAGTACTAGTGCTTCCCTAAAGCCTTTAGAAGCATATTTAGCATCGTTTTAGTCAAATGGTGACAAAGCCGCTGCCTCTAAATGGTCGTGTACGGTATCACACTATGTTGGGAACCAGTTGGGAACCCCAAAAAGAGCTTAGTTTTGGTGCTAATAAGCAAGTTTATGCATGAATAACTACTAATTGTACCATCTAAACACCATTTAAACGCCTTTTTGCCACTCAAAAGCTAAATTTTACCCAAAAACAGAGAATTTTTTTTTAATTTAAAAAAAAAATCCAACTTTTTTTTTTTTTAAAAAAATTTTTTTTTTTTTTAAAAAAAAAAAAACTTTTTTTTTTAAAATTGTGCAACCCTGGACACGACAGGTACAATTTGCTTCTCCCCCCCCTCCCCCTCCCGAGGTAGTAGTTGTTTTTTTTTCGGGCAGCAGGCAGAGCGGGGGCGCGAGGGTTTTTTATCGCCTATGCCTACGGAACTGTCTAACAAAAGAGGCAGAAAGGCGCAATTGTATCAATCAGTCTGTAGCGGACGGAGATTGACGAAAATATGCACATTCTTTTGGGAGGGTGCTTCCATTGTGCCGCCTTATGGAGGAGTGGCTGGAGGTATGTAGATAAAGAATAGAGGGAGCCGGTTGTCTACCCCCCCCCCACAAATGGGGGCACGGCATACGATGGCACCGCGGTTCAGAGCTGCATGGCTCCGGGCACTCCGCGCGTCTTGCTGCCGCGTCCGAAGGTGGCGAGCGCCCGGACGCTGCTGGGCAAGTTCGTCGACTTCGTGCTCGAGGACGGGCCTGGCAACCGGGCGGCGTTGATCTGTCGCAACTGCAAGGAGCACAACGGCATGGCGCTGCTGGACGAGTTCGAGCATCTGGCCTTCGTCTGCGCCTGGTGCCGCGCCTACAACCCCGCCCGTCTCGCCCTGCGGCTCCAGGACAGGCCCAAGAGCTACTCGGTGTGCCTCCTGTCTGACTGCGCGCGCGCGTACATGGCCGTGTCGAAGTGTTCCAGGAGGGCGACGTGTCTTCGGGTTTGGACGAGCCGTCGACCTCGGCCGTCGCAACTCGAGAAGACGCCGACTCGGGCGATGGTCAGTGCCTTGTACCTGCGTGCGTGCGTGCGTGCGTGCGGGCTGGTCGATTCTTCGCCACACATCCTCGGAATTCAGACGACACGTCCGATCGGCAGGATGACAAATCCGCAGGCGACGTCACGCCCACCGATTCGCCGGTCAAAAAGAGCTCGTTCTCGCCCTTGCGCGTCGTCAACGTGGACTGCCCTCTAGACGAAAGTCAGCCCCCTGGCTACGATGACCTCTCAGGGCGCGTTCATGACCAGAATCAAACAGTCTCTGACAGTGGGGACATTGAATCACAAGCAGCAGACGCCTAAACAGTTCGTGTACAGTCGCACAGAGTGCCGCGTGCTCGCTGCCTGTACCCTAGGCTTTGTTCTCTGCGGTTTTGCCCAGCATAATCTTAGGTAGATTTTTGGGTGTGGCCTTCTCTTGCGATACGAGTTGTCGCGACCTGCTGGCGCAAGGTCACACTCGCCACGTGGGTGTACTACGATAATTTTCCGGGTAAAATTAGCTCCATAAATGTGGGGGGGCGGGTAGCTGATCATACTGATACTTTTTGATCAAGAAGCGGTCAAAATAGGCTCTAAATAGTGTTATTTATTTAGATGTTTTATGGTCATGTGACTCTAAAATACACTGAAAACCACAAACATTTACGCACTTTTGTCGTTCTAGACATGGTGAAAATCTTTGGAAAAATTTTGGTGGGGGCGTTTGAAAAATAGGGGTGGCTAGGCCTCCCCAGTTGCAGGTGTGCCCCATCCATTACATAGCTGTCGCCCCCCCCCCCCTCTTATTTTTCAAGCTTCCCACAATCACATGGTGGCGTGCTATTTCCGCGAATTCGCGACAACTAAGAATGAATAGCTATGCGTGTACTTCTCATACGAACTCGACAAGAAACGATACGTGTTCGATCGCTGATGCTTCCACCAAACTCCCTCGATGTCCTATGTCACCTCCGACCTGCCACCAATCAATTGCAATGGATCGCGGACCGTAACATCGACACTGTGCGATGTGTGGGTGTGCGTGTGCGTGTGGTCTAGTCAACATACCTTCGCGACGCGTTCTTTGCCTCATGTTTCTCTCTCATGTCATGAGTGTAACTGGCTGGCTTGGGGATAGGTAATACCGGTCGTCACCCCCCCCCCCACTCTAGGCAAACGTGAGAAAACCTAGAGAGCATTAGCTAATCAGAAACATGTCACCCTCTTAGCTTTTTTGGCGGCCCTCTTGATCTGTTAAAAATCTCAAATCGCTCTCATCCCCCTCCCATGAACCTCCTAGTGCTCTGATTTCATTAGCCAGTTACATCTCTGTCTCGTGTGTTTCCGATGTGTAGCGTGCGATGTTCGAAACAACAGCTCGGATCAAAGGAGCATCCTGTCGCAACAAAATGCCCACATGATTTCCGTACGCTGCGCGGCTGGGTGTTGGGAGTTGGTGGTTGGTGGAGCCAGCCACAGAGTCAAATGACTGAAGTATTCGCTCGAATACAGGCGTCTGTGCGCAAAGGATCTTCAGATGATTCAGCAGTGTGTGTTTGTGTGTGTGTGTGGGTGCGTGCGTGCGCGTGTGTGTGTGCGTGCGTGGTGCGTGCGTGCGTGCGCGCGCGTGTGTGTACGTGCGTGGTGCGTGCGTGCGTGCGCGCGCGCACATTTTTAGTCACCGCTGCTTCTATTCCCTTGCTCAGCTGCGTTAACAAAGACTAATAGGAAGTAGATAAAGGCACTGGACTGGTGTGTGCGATTTGTTGCACACACCTAAGTAACGTCTATCGACAATACCAGCCATGTACTAATGCTATACAGTAGCACAGAGCCGCGCAAGGTTTTGTCACATTCCTAATCAGTTTTCGCGTTCACTCTAGCGGACTCATTTTCTGTCGCATTTTCCGTGGGCGGTTTGGCATTCTATTGGATTCTCTAGGCCAGTCAAGAACCAGCGGTGGTATCAGTGTCGCCCCCAGTGGTCGTTTCGTCAGCCGTGGTGGTGGTGGTGGTGGTGGTCTCTGCAGCCTTTTTGCGCCTTGTGGGCGCAATAGCTCCAGTCCCGACGAACGTCATAGTGGTGTCGTAGAGCGCGTCGCTTTCAGGCCTGGTCTTCCGCTGGCGCAGCGTCTTTCGACTCCCCGGGCGTCGTGCTGGCTTCTTGGCGCCAGCTCGAGTCGTCTTCTTCCGCTGCTGCCCCGAGTCGACTCGCGATCGCCTCCTGAAAGCGCGGCTCCTCGTCGTCATCGGCGAATGCGTGCCAGTGCATCTCCTCACCACTTGCGGCTCTTCTTCCGCGTCTCCGCCTCCGCCTCCCTCTTAGGCATCTCTCGTCCGTTGTTCGCCGCAGCCTTGATGGTGTCGTCGTCGCTGTCGACTGGAACGTCGTATACGGATGCAGCGGAGTGGGCGGGCTCCGCGGCCTGCGCCTGCGCAGTTCTCTGGGCCAGACGACGACGTAGGCAGCAGTATGCGGCGGCAGTGATGACGGCCGCCAGCAGCAGCGCCAGGCTGATGGCGCCCAGGAGGAGGTACATGGCGCCCAGCGTCACAGCCTTGTCGTCTGGCAGTTCTTCGGAGACCTCTGGAGCTGTGGAAGACCAGTTGACGGCTGCCTGGTCTATCTCCGTGGTCGTTGTTCCCTCTAAGGTCACTGGGACGCGCGCGACGCTCGTGATTGCAGGCTGAGGCCGTGCCTTAGCACCCTTTACTGACGATTTATTCGTTGGAGCGACTGCTTCCTCAGATGAGATTCGATTCGTCTCCCTCGGATTTGCAGTGACTGCTTTTCCAGTCGTAACAGGCGTCGTGCTGGTTGGACCAATGCGGGTGCTAGCGCTAGTGCTAGAGCTAATGCTGGTGCTGGTGCTACTAGTCGTGGTCGAAGTGGTTGTATAAGTTGCAATTGTGGTCGTCGTCGTCCGTCTTCTGGGTGTCGTCGCTTTAGTTTTTGGTCTTTTTCTGGGCAAGACGGTTCCATTTGGAGCTGTAGCACGTCAGAGAACTTTGTTCTACCGGTGTTACAGTCGCAAAAATCTGCTAGAAAATCGCAAAAATCCAATCGCAAAAATGTATTGCTTCTCCGAGAAACCCAAGTTCTCTGACGCCCCTAGTGTCGCTTGGAGCTGAATGAAGGGATTGACAAAGTCGTCGTTCCAGTAGTCGTTGCAGAAGGCGCCCACGCAGCAGCAGGTCGCTGTTCTGAAGAACACGTCGACGACGCAGTGCTGTCGCTCTCCCCTCTTCCTGTACAGGCCCTTGAGTTCCGCTCTGCACGTCTTGATTTGAAACACGTCTCTCAGAGGGTAGCTGACGGTGCAGATAAAGGGCTGGCCGGGCCGGGACGACCCGTAGTCGCGAGGGTAGGAGACGGCGAGAGGGTCGCGCCAGCAGCCGTCGCCTCCGAGGGCGGTCTTCAGCGCGGCCGCGGAGGCTCTGAAGTCCGCGTTGCAGTTGTCCCCCGAGCAGCTGCAGCGCGCGAAGTACTCGACGTCCTTCGGCCACCAGCAGACCTCGCACCGACGGCCCTCCGCCGTCACCACCTCCTGCATGGAGCCTCCTCGGCAGGCCTTCACTGCCCTCCGTCTCGCAGACCGCGCCTCCTTCTCGTCAGTCTCCTTCTCCGGCTGACATTTGGAATCAAATCTGTGGGCAGCGTTTTCAACAGCGAGTTAACTATTACGCTCAGCTCAAACAAAACCGTGAGAAGCGGCCACGAAACAAATCTCTTCTTTACTCCGTAGTATTAGCTGTTGAAACCGGCCCTGGTACGTTGGGATCCGTCGGCAGTCAGCTCCAGCGCCATCTCGGTGACACACACGTGACAGTTGGCCCTGGTGCGGTCTCTCACGTTGGCCAAGAAGTCGCGCTCGTAGCGGGTCGTCTCCACGAAGTCGGCGTTCAGCTGGTAGACGTGGTGCCTCTGGCTGGACAGCGACATGCCGAAGCGAATTTTCGAGCCCGCGGCGCTGGCCACGCACATGGAGTCGCGCTCCGGGCGGCTGCGGCTCTGCTCGACGCAGCTGGACAGGAACTCGTCGTCCCCCTGTCGCGTCGTCGTCAGCTTCCGAAGTTTCTCCGCGTACAGTTCGTAGGCCATGCTGTTGTTGAACGGAATCGGCTCGGTGAAGTAGGATTTGCGCATGGGCACAGTTTGGGTCCGTAGTTTGGGCATGTAGTCGTTGCAGTAGAGCTGGTTACAAGGGCAGATGGTTAGCGGACTGCCGCCGATGTCGCGGCTCACGCAGGTGAGTATGTCGCGATTATACGTGTAGCGATGTGCCGATTGTCGAATGGTGCCGATGTGCGCGTCGACGAAGTGACCAGAAGGTCCGTGGATCAGGAAGCAGGATCGGTCCTTGGTGGGCCCTGGAATGGGCAGGCCGTCGGAGCCGCCGTAGCAGCCGAACCGCAGATGCTTGAGCAGCGCGTGGTCCTTGATCAGAGCGTAGGGGAACTGCTCCACGATGTACAGGAGGTTGCCCGGCCGCTGCCGGAGCGCGTTGCAGTCGTCGGTCGCGCACTCGCAGCTCATGCTCCAGTCGGCCGACTCCTCCGTGCCCGTCAACCAGCAGGAGGTGCCGTGTCTAAACGGGCCGAGTTGACGGCAGGGAGAACCGGCCAGACTGGTGTGTCTGCCGCACGTGCCCAATGAATTTGCTGAGCCTCTCGTCCAGGTCCAGGATCTTGCTCTTCTCCCCGGCCGCTGCGGCGTTGGCGCAGCCGAAGTCGTAGTCGAGCAGCTCGCCCTCGTGGAAGCGCAGCTTCTGGGCGCAGACGGGCCGCACGAAGCCCCGCCGGTCGCAGGGCGCCGACCGGCGCTCCAGGTGGCCGTCGTGCCACGTCCGCTCGTTGCCCGCGCTCGGCCCGGTGGGCGGGTTGCGCAGCTGGTGGAAGCGCAAGTACCACTGGCGGTGCAGCCAGCTGGTCAGCCGATCGGGCTCGTCCGGCCCTGGCACGTGGCTGAGCCGCGGCACCTCTAGGCAGCTCTCCTCGAAGCGGGGCGCGACAGGCTCGCCTCGTCTGGGCACCGAGCAGACGAGAGCGCCAACGCAGCGCCAACACGTCGCAGCGGCCAACGCCACCAGAAGTTTCATAGGTATATTTTGGTTATTAGAAACTTGCCGTGTTGTTACTGGTACTTATATAGTAATGAAGTTGTATAATCTCTTTTTACAGCTTAGGAAAACTATTGTGTTCTTACAATGCCCGACGAATGAGTAACACTTTTAGCAGGTCAAACGAACGATCGCAATGCGGTGAGAATTGCGTCAATAATATAGGTTTTCTGTTTGCTCAACCGCTCTTGCCAACATGCCAAGAGGTGCAGAAACAACAGCTTAGGTATGCGACTGCAAAACCAATATCTACCGTAATTTAAAAAGACACGACACGAAGGGTTAAACAAATACAAGAAAAATGCTTGAACGGGTCAACCAACCCACAGTCTCCACTTCTTTTGTGGACTTGGGGAAGGGGGGATTTAGGTGCATTCGGTGACGAGAAAGAGGGGTATGGTACTTGTACTTGATAAAGCAGGCCTGGACGGCAGCTCAGCATCACCCTCAGCCCCCCCCCCCCCCGGCAACACCCAAGTGTGTACAAAGAAAGTTGAAGTCAGAGTCTGGCGGGACGATTCCCACCACCTCTTGCCATGCATCCAAGCGATCACAAAGCAGGACGGCGCAGGATCTCAACTACGTTGCAATGTACCTATACGTACAGTATGTGCGTTTTGAGAAGGCCGCAGCACTTCTTCAGGTCTCTCAGCATGGTCTGTCGACAAGCGGCACTCATCAGGACCACGACGTAAGGATTCACGCAGGTGTACAGCGCTTGCACGATCATCTGTCTGAAAGTCGAGCGCTGCGCAGTTCTTGTATTGCCTGTACGACAGTATATATACCGTGTACTTCCAAAGACCTCCCACCTCCTTCGAGTGCCCCCCCCCCCCCCGTAATCTTCCCTTCCCCGGTACCCTTTCCAACACAACGCCCAACGAACGATGCAGTGGCTTTTGAACATTTTACTGTCGTTTTTGTTATTTTTCTTTTTACCCGTCGAAACCGTCATGCTGGTCAACATCGGTACCGTCACCCTCTGTTATGTAGGCATTTCGGGCATGCAAACACTATACAATCGTATCGGATGTCTCAGACATCAACAATTGCAAGGAAAATGTGCATATGCACTTGAAATACGGTGCGAACACTAACAAAAATCAAGGTACTTACTACTTGATTTGCTTGATCGGTATTTAAGTAGGTCTAGGCACTCACGCAGCCGTGATGGCGTCTGCCCAGTTCCGCTTGTTCCACTCATAACTGAGCATATAACACCAACATAACGCGCAAGCCATGACCATTGGCGCGGCGACCAGCACTCCGCAGATGGCCAGCTTTATTTCGGTGCGATGAGCTCGCCCCGCCGTCGAACTAATTCGTGCTCTCCGAAGCAACGCGAGGAAGGCCCACGCGTAAGAGACGCCGCACACCGTGACGCAGATGGTCACGCAGATTGTCATCGCTCTCATGAACAACCGCTAGAACAGCACGCGGTGCGTAGCGTAAAGAGTTTCAAGAACAGAGCACCTTACCACAGCTGGAAGATTTAGTGTGCACTCCATCGTCACTGGATGCCGGACAACAGTGCCCAGCATAGCAATGTTCGGCACAGCAACAATCCCAGCGGCTACTGCGCCAACGATGCCACCTAACCAAAGATTTCGTGGGCGAACCTAAATGATACGAGTATCACTACACGCACGCACGCACGCACGCACGCACGCACGCACGCACGCACGCACCTTCTTTGGACACACGATTGCGTCCCATCTGTTCAAAGCAATCAGAGTCACACCAGCACTCTGCCAAACAAACACAGAAGGTCCCAGTGCGTTCACCACATTGTAGAGTAAAACGGAGGAATTGCACAACGGCGTTGACCAGTCAAATACTAGCGGAGAGCCGAGAGTGGCGAGCAACAGCTGGCAGCAGTCGCTCAAACCCACGAAAATGCAGAGGTGAAAAAAACTGGTACCGAGCGGTTTCCCTTTGACGTTTGAAATAAGCACAGTCAAGAAGAACGTGTAAAATACGAAGGTCGGAAGGTACACGACAACGGTCAGTAACAACTCGAGCACTCTGAGAAAATGCATAACAGTACGCGCCAGAATTCGCGTCGCAAGTCACCCAGTGCTGGCTGTACTCTACGCTTCGTGTGTAACCACTCGGGTTTTGGAGTCAACATACTTTGGCGGAACAATCGAAGGTATTTGGTTTGGCTGCTCTAAGGAAGTGGCCAAAAATGGAACGCAGCTTGGGCACGTCAACAGAGATGACGCCAGCGCCGCTAATGCTCTAGCAAACAAAGATTCTATAATACCATTACGTCGTCCGTTGTTTGCACAGTCTCAAACTCTCAAACGTTTTTTTTTAAGAGAAGTAACCGCATTCGCACATGCAGAGTATGGTCTTTTCGAGGCTCCGATTTCTAGTTGAGCGATTGGCTCTTCGCCAATTGAAAGATGCGGGTATGTGAACCACATTTGGGGGTGGGGGGAAGTCACTTGTACGTCGCACAGTGCGGCACAGCACGCAGCGAGCAGCGTTGAGTGTCGCACTGGAATTGACAAGCTTCGACACTTTCGATAGCAAATAACAAGCACAACAACCTCACAAAGCTTGACGTAGGTATGGCTTTGTGGTAAAAAACCTTCCCCTTCATCTTAGAAGTTCAAAAGCGTCTTTGATTCGAACCATGCACAAATGAATCCGTCTTGATCAGCGACATGCATGCGGTACTACGGATCAATGTGGTATCTATCTACCTATCTAGAGCACTGGACTCATCCGCAAGCATCACGCTGCTCCGACCACTTCTTCTTCTCCTCCGCTTGTGCCGCATTTCTTCGACGGGTGGCACACGCGCGAGTGAATGAAACTCTAGCGGCCGGTCCCAGTGACAGTGGTCGACGTGTAGTAGCTGTTCGTGCGCGTCTCTTCGCCGGCAGTGGTCGATGCGGTGGAGTCATGCTTGCGCCACTGTCTCGCCGGCAGCTGCGTCGACGTGCTGTCGCTGAAGGCCATCGTGGAGGGCTGGACGACCGCGCTCTCCTCGTCCTCCTGCGTCTTGCTCGTCCCCTCCTGCTGACCACTGCGCTTGCTGCCGTCTCGACTCTGGGACTCGCCTCGGCCACGAGAACTTCTGAAATGGCACCGGTGGGTGTGTCCGCGTCAGATGCGCGACACAGAGCAAGGGCGGATCTAGGGGGGGGGGGGGGGGAAAAGGGCGGTGGCCCCCATAGCTGGGGGGGTTGCGTGTGGGGGGGGCGGGTTGGCGTGGGGGGAACGGTGGGTGGCAGGCGAGGGCGAAGGGCAAGTGGGTAGGCGAGGGGCGAAGGGTGGGCAGTAGGTGATGGGCGAAGGTCAAGCGCGAGCACTCAGGCCAGGGAGGTTTAGCAGATGTCTTTGTTTCCTTTAGATTAACGCGCTACCCATACATGCAAATTTTTCCTGCGGCCCTCTCCTGTAGTGAGCGTACAGGTCACTCTTGGACTTGGGACTCCTTTGGGGGCAGGATATAGGATTCCCTAACCAAAAAAATTTTGCCTGCGGCGCTGAGGTGAGCACGCCCTTGGGGGAAGTCAACCCTCAGTTCTTGGCGAACCTGGCCAACTGTGGCGAATCCAGGGAGGGCGGGGGTGGGGAATTCTCCCTCCCAAAATCGAGAATCCAGGGCGAAGGGGGGAGGGCTGGGCCGTAGAAGAAGAAACGTGCCTAGCGAAACTACTTTTCCCCGCATAAAAATGCGTGTAGGTGGTCGAAAAGCGCAAAAATTTTCGTCTGCGGCGCCGATTTTATCTATTACTTGTCAATAATGACCGATTGTGTGCCCAAAACATCGACGAAATGACCCAGCATCTCTAAATATCAACAGGGTTCCCCCTCCCCAAAAATTTCTGGATCCGCCACTGCTGGCCAACAGGCCAATTAAAATCGCTCCACAGTTAATTTTTTAAAGAAAGAAGGCATTGAGAGATGTAGAATTAGCAAAATTTTTGCCTGAGGCGCAGTTAATTTTGCACAAAGCGTAACAAAACAAAATTTGCATGACTTTCAGAGCGTACGTGATGCCAAAAAGTTAAAAATTTTGCCTGCGGCGCCATTTGTGTGCATGCAACGCAAAAAATACGAATAAACTAATAGTCAAATTGTGGCTAGTTTTTTCACCCTTTTCGCAAAACAAATTCCTGGTTCCCAAAATGTACGCAGGTGCTGCTACCTACATATAGGTCTAATTGTGGCCGGTTCCACGGGGTAGGCTCGTTCGCCCCCCTAGCCGAAAATTTCTAGATCCGCCCCTGACACAGAGCGCTTCGCTCCATTACCTCTTCCTGGCCTTGTCCACTCCGGCCCGCTTCTTTTTCTTCTTCCTCTTCTTGGTCTTCCCTCCAGTATAGGTGGCGCTGTTGTCGGGTGGTTCCACAAACGCCGCCTCGTCGACAATGGCCTTTGCAGCTGCAGCGGCCTGCTCATCTTGGACTCTCAGCTGCCCTCTGTGACGCCAGAGGTAGTAGGAAGCTGCGGCGGCGATCCCCGCCACCAGCGCAACCAGCAGCAAGACGACGCAGACGATGACCCAGGCGCCGCCCTGCTCCTCCTCCTCCTCGGCCTCCGTGTCGTAATAGTCCACACTTTCAGACGAGTTGTCAGAAGACTGGTCGAGCAGCTCTATGGTTGTCGTTGCACTTTGCGCAGTCTCTGTGGCTCGAGTTGCTGGCGCTGTTACCGCAGCACCATTCGCTGCAGCAGCCACCAAGTGTGCAGCCGCTGTAGCGGGCTCTGCTTGGTTCGGCTTCTGCGCCGCAATGGGCGAATCTTTCTTAGCGCTTGTCGGGGCTAGTCGGTTGAGACTGTGAGCGAATGTTGTGCTTGAACTAAATGGTGTCGAGCTAGTGCTAGAAGTGGTGGAAGTAGTAGTGCTGGGTGGGATTAGAGTTGTTGTTCGCCTTCTAGAGGTAGTGGCTGTTGTCATGGACGGCTTTGTGACCGGCAAGAGTCCTTGTTTTGGATCTGGGGTCCATTAGCAAGCGTTGGAGTTGGCAACGCGTTGTTTAAAAGAGCCTCCATTCCTACAGATTTAACGAGCACTTTCCCAACTTATTGTAAAGTTCAATACAGTAAGCAGTAAGCACAAAAAAATGCAAAAGAGTTGAAAACAGCTACAGAAGAATCTTTAAAAATTTATCTTTAACGTTGACCTGGCCTCTGTGTAGTATTTCTTTTGGCCGGTAGAATGTCATGGTTTGCTAAAGGACCCTAGTGTGGCTCGCAGCTGAATGAGTGGGTTCATGTAATCGTTGTTCCAGTAGTCGTTGCAGAAGGCGCCCACGCAGCAGCAGGTCGCCGTCTTGACGTAGACGTCGACGACGCAGTGGCCCCGCTGCGTATTCTTTCCGTACAACTCCTTCAGTTCCTCTCTGCACTTTTTCGTCTGCGCCAGGTCTCTCAGAGGGTAGCTGACGCTGCAGATGATCGGCTGGCCTGGACCTGGACGGGTCTCCTTGTCGACAGGGTAGGAGACGCCGAGAGGGCCGCGCCAGCAGCCGTCGCCTCCGAGGGCGGTCTTCAGCGCGGCCGCGGAGGCTCTGAAGTCGGCGTTGCAGTTGTCCCCCGAGCAGCTGCAGCGCGCGAAGTACTCGACGTCCTTCGGCCACCAGCAGACCTCGCAACGACGGCCCGCCACCGTCGGCTCCTCTTGCATGGAGCCAGCTCTGCAGGCCTTCACTGCCCTCCGTCTCGCAGCCCGCGCCGCCTTCTCGTCAGTCTCTTTCTTCGGCTGACATTTGGATTCGAATCTGTGGGCAGCGTTTTCAACAGCGAGATATGTATACATGTAGGCGGAGTAACCCGTTTACGATTACAAATCTTTACTACTGGAGCTGCAGCTGCTGAAATCGCCCCTGGTCCGACGCGATCCATTGGCAGTCAGCTCGACCGCCATCTCGGTGACGCACACGTGACAGTCGGCCCTCGTGCGGTCTCGTACGTTGGCCAAGAAGTCGCGCTCGTAGCGGGTCGTCTCCACGAAGTCGGCGTTCAGCTGGTAGACGGGATCGTCATCGCTGGGAGGCGGCCTGCTCAAGTGCACTTCGGCGCCTTCGACGCTGGCGAGACACGTCGAGTCGTCCTCCTGATGGCTCCGGCTCTGTTCGGCGCAGTTGAGCGAGTCGCTCTCGCTAGCAAGTAGCTGACTCCTGAGCTGCTCGCCGTAGAGCTTGTACGCCATGCTCACGGTCCAGTTCCAGGTGCCGGGGCTTCGGCTGACGGCGGCACCGCTGGGAACACTGCTGGTGTAGTTGCCGGTGTTGCAGTAGGGCGTGCCGCAGTGGCAGATCGTCAACCGAGAGCCATCTTCACGGTCGTGGTGGACGCAGGTCTGCTGGCCCTGTGTCTTCTTCGCCCGGTGAAGAGCGCCGACCGCTGCGGCAGTGTCGACAAAGTGACCTCTCGCGCCGTGAACCGTGTAGCAGCCGAAGCCGTCTCTGGGCGCCGGCACGGGCAGGCCGTCCGAACCCGCGAAGCAGCCGAACCGCAAATGCTTCAGAAGCGCATATTTTTCCAACATCGCTACGTGTTTCCCGGTCACGCCTAACTGCAGGATCTGGAGCACGTGGCCTACACCGGTGTCCCTTGCAGGAGTATAGACGTTGCAGTTGTTCCTGTAGCACTCGCAGGTCAAGCTCCAGTCGGGCAGGTCTACGGTGCCTGTCAGCCAGCAGGACGACTCGGGTCTAAATGAGCTTTATTGGTGCACATCCTGATCGGTGGTGGTGTAGCCACTCACAGACGCCTACTCACCCGACATGCGCACTCAACACTAGGTCCAGTGTCGCGCTCTTCTCCGCTTCTGCGGCTTCGTCGGCGCAGCCAAAGCTGTAGTTGAGCAGTTGGCCTTCGTGAAAGTGGACCTTCTGGAAGCAGACCGGCTGGCGGAGGCCCGAGTCGCATTCGACGTTCCGGCGCTCCAGGTGGCCGTCGTGCCAGCTCGGCTCGTCGGCCGCGCCCGAGAGCGTGCGCAGCTGTCGAAAGCGCAGGTAGCCCCTGCGGTGGAGCCAGCCGGTCAGGCGCTGGGGCTCGTCAGGCCCGGGCACGCTGCTCAGGCGAGGCAGCTCGAGACAGTCGTCGAAGCGGGGCACGATCGCCCGTCCTTCTCTGGGCACCGAGCAGAAGAGCGCACCAGCACCGAGCCAACACGCTGCAGCGCCCAGCGCCACAAGCAAACAGCGCATTTTACGTCACACTAGGCGAATCTATCGTTATTTACTGGTGCAACTGAGTTATGCACTTAAAACAGAAACACATCACGTTCAATTGTCGCAAAAACCAGAAATAGCGCAACGAGCAACAATGTTCTACTATTACTGAAACGAAAGATTCGATGGAATGCGTGGAAAAGAACAAATAAAAACGTCGCGCTCGTTTTATCATTCCTACTCTTGGCACTACCTCAATGTGATTAACTGTTATTTGCATTTGAATATAGGTAGGTAAACTGATTTGCATGCATCCGTTCTGTTCTGTCTAAACAGTTTGCGCGCTTTACGGTGTGTATGTGCATCTCATACTCTATTAAAAAATTATACATCCGGGCGTGCATGGTACAACATTCTCACTTTTGATGGGGGATGAAGCGGGGTGCAACAACGGCCCCGCAGCAGCTAGTTGTCCGTTCGTTAGGTCGGCGTCAAGCTGGGTTTATACTCCGTTATTTTTTGTTCGTACTGACAGAATTTGCATAAATGACACAAAATGACAGATTGCAATTTATACTTCCGCTTGTTCGGACACCAAAATATTGACGAACATGCCAACAATTGATCGTCGCGGGTGTCATTTGTGTCAGTTCAAAAAATTGAAAGAACAACGGTGTCAGTTTGTTCGTTTTGCATGTTAAACCATCGACATTTCTCTCTTGACTTTAGAACGAGGAAAGTTGCAGATAGCGAAAGCTGAGGAAAGTGCGTGCTTTAAATTTTTCGGTCCTAGCTTTGTGAGAAATGAGTTCTGGGGGATTTTTTGTGCCAATAAGGGCCTGAAAACGCAGACGCGTGTCGTCAGCGAAGCTTGAAGTCGGCGACGAGGGGCAAGAGGGGCTGACGGAGGCGGGGAAGCGCAGCCGCCGCCTTGGGGCAAGCGCGACAGTCTCTACAAGAACCGCAGTCTCAGTCTCTACAAAGGCAAAGCTCAACGCCTGCGCCGACATCGCCGACGCCGTCTGCGAGCGTCGTTTTCTTCTGAATCGGTGGGCGAGATATTTCCTACAATTCGTCGAATTTTTCGCGATCCATCCAGTAGAAATCCCTGTGCACCTCTCTGGGTCCAAAACCCGCATTAGACGGAGCTGGCGGCAGACGACTCTGTCGACAGTGCCGACAGTCGACAGGTGTCGACAGTGTCGACATGGGGCACACATACCACCGACGAGTTGCGCGGCACACTCTTGAGAATCTCCAGGCCCATAATCGCTCTCTTAAGCCGTTGCCTTTTGGAAAGAAACCTCACTTTGCCGATTCTCATTTGCCGATTTGCCGAAGTCGAAAATATTTGAGTTGAAAAAAAAATTGGTCAGGTACGGTAACGAACATCTTTCAATACTAACATCTTAACATCCGAATGGTAAGATCCGAAAGTTCTGAAGAGCGATGTCATTGGTCATTGGACGGTGTTCGGACAGAATGAAGTATAAACCCACCTTCACGCACGTCGACCAACGACTCGCGCATCACGACGATGGCCGGCCACGTGTCGAGAATGGTCCCTGACCGCCCCTCGAGCATGAGGCCACTATGGCGACTTTCTGCGAGTGCGAATGCGGCTGAAGTGCGCCTGCCTGCTGCAGCATATTTGTGTCCGAGTCTGGCACAGAGGGGGGGGGGGGGTAAATGGGGGGTTCTGGGGGGTCTCCGGAGCAAAAAGTGGAGTGTAGCCCACCTTTTTTTGGATTATACTGGTACTTGTTGGTCAAAAATGGGTTAAAATTCGCTCTGAATAGTGTTATTTAGTTTCATGGTCATATGCCTAACACGGAAAAGCACTGAAAACGCCAACCTATACTCACTTTCATCGGTTTAGTCAAAGTGAAAATCCCTTGGGAAAATTCTAGGGGGGTCTGAAGAGGTTCTGGAGAGGTGTTGGAGAAATTGTGGACCCCAAAGCCCCCTCCCCCCTTCAGTTACAGGTATGTGCGGCAGCGACGCTGCCTCCACTTGCAGTTGCAGACATTTCTTGCAAAGCGGTGGGGCTTTCACCCACTCCCCAAAGGGAGGCGCCCATAATGAGCGATCCCTGCTTGGCAGTTCCTCTCCTCTAATGCGTTGCTCTCTGCCATGACATTCACATCTCGCACATCTCTTGAAGGGCATCGGTATACATGAACTGCGCAGAGTGCACACACTGTAGCTCTCCAGAACAATCCAGGTTCAGAGCGTCTGCCTAGGCGCTCGATGATTGGTTGGCCTTCTTCTAGAGGTTTCGTCAGTCTCTCCCAGTTGGTCGAGAGGCGCTCCGGTCAGGTCAGCCCCACGTGCAGCCGGCGAGTCCGCAGAGTGTCTGTCCGTTGATGCGCTCGCAGGTGACGCCGCGATCGACGAGATTTTGCCAGACGCCGGCGCACTGGCTGTCCGACAGCGGAATGGCCGGGTAGCAACTAGTGATGGCAACCTACCTAGCTAGGTTACCTACCTAGTAGGTTACCTAGCCTTTTTTCGGCCTAGGTAACCTAACCTAACCTACCTAGCGCGAAATTCGAGCTACCTGTACCTAACCTACCTACCTAGATTTTGCCGTTACCTACTAGGTTACCTACCTAAGCTAAAATGCATGGAGCCAAAAAATGGTACGTGCAAACAGAAGCATTTGCACATACAGTAGGCGAACGTGGCCGTTGTTTTCGCTTCCGGCGGTCGGATTTGCCTGGTTGTTGTCGTTGGCAAGAATATTATTTCTTTGTCAGCTGCGTCTGTGTCGAGATATTCGTAGCCTGGAATATATTGTAGTCCTTCTATGTAGTCTAAAGAAACTGAATCGTTTTACTTTAAGAATGCTACTCAAGAACACCTACTGAATCAGTGTGTGGGCGGGGTTTGGACTCGAGACATCATTCCCTCAAACTTAACATGGTATAGGTTGTACAGTAATATACAGTCTCAGCTCAGAGGGGCGATCTTCATAGGAAGAACGATCATGGGGTGGGGATTCGGGGCGTCCGCTTTAAAAAATGATGTGTATTCAACTCACACTGTAACCTCACATAAAGCCTGCAATACTGCCGCTTCCAAGTACTCGGGAATCGCCCAGATTGAAACATCTGCCCTCACCCTATTAGTGCTGCAGAAAGTGTGAAGTATATCAGTGACGGATCCAGGATTTTGTGACGGGGGATTCTGATTTGATTGTGATTCTTAGAATATGTAGGCTATGCTATAAAATTTTCCGTATTTGAATTGTGCGCGTACAGTAAGAAGTGCACATTAGCGTATGCACTAGGGATGAGCACGGGCCTGCACATCTCGGCCCGGCCCGGCCCGCCAGATAGTCCGGCCCGTCCCGGCCCGGCCCCCACCCTCAAAATCCAGGCCCGGCCCGGCCCGTCCAACTGCTCAATATCGCAGGCCCGGCCCGGCCCGGCCCGCAACATGAAATAAGTACAGTCACTACAGTGTACAATTTACTGAAATACCGTATGCCAATTTGCGTGATTTACTTAACGGAATGGCGCATCCACCTCTCAGAATCGCAGTTCACAACCATTTTACGGCCTTTGCACCATTTGAGCGCAAAAGACGCGCGTCATAGAATACAAAGTTGCTAATACGGTGCAGAATAGTCGCCGATACTTACAATGCATTACATAGGTAGCTATCTACGTTGGCGAGCCAAGAACGTCCGGCCCGGCCCGGCCCGGCCCGCACCCTCAAAACGCAGGCCCGGCCCGGCCCGGCCCGAAAAACGGGCCTGGAATTCCGGCCCGGCCCGGCCCATGCTCATCCCTAGTATGCACTGCTTACACTCATTAATTAATAAGAGGTGTTTTCACGCACTGGATGTTAACCGCAAACAACCAAGCAACTTCAAACGCACGCACGCACGCACGTACCGGCACGCACGCACGCACGCACGCACGCACGCACGCACGCACGCACGCACGCACGCACGCACGCACGCACGCACGCACGCACGCACGCACGCACGCACGCACGCACGCACGCACGCACGCACGCACGCACGCACGCACGCACGCACGTACCGGCGCGCGCACGCACGCACGCACGCACGCACGCACGCACGCACGCACGTACCGGCGCGCGCGCGCGCACGCACGCACGCACGCACGCACGCACGCACGCACGCACGCACGCAAGCAAGCACCACGCACGGACGCACGCACGCGCTCACCGGCACGCGCTCACCGGCGCGCACGCGTGCACGCACGCACTGGCACGTACGCACCGGCACGAACCAGCACACCCGCACCGGCACGCACGCACGCAAGCCTGAAATCACGCAAGTTACCTACCTATAACCTAAGGAATTTGCCCGATTACCTACCTACACTAGCAGCAAGATCTAGCTTACCTAACCTAACCTACCTAAGGCTTCTTTGTGACCAGTTTTACCTAACCTACCTACCTAAAAATGAAAAACGTCAAAATTGCCATCACTAGTAGCAACGGACGGACGGCACCAGGTCAACCGTGCCCGAGCAGCCTATGCCAACAATTATCATACCGCAGATGTGGTGCCGCCCAGCGCGCAGTGGACGTACATGCCACGCACCTGGGGGGGGGGGCGTCGCCGACGCCGCAAGCGTCGGCCGCCATCGCGATGGCGGCGAACAGGGCGCAGCGAGCTGTCCAGCTCATCTCCAGCGACTTGTTCCGTCTGCGAGAGCGTCGGCGGCTGTGTAGAAACGGCAAGGACTGCAACGGCCTCAGCTGCGCATGAGCCGACTGCGACAGTGTCGTCGATAGGCCGTTGTAAGAGTTGCGGCGGACACGAGACTCGAGAAACCAGCTCGATTCGACGCTCGGACGACGTCAGCAACCGCCGAAGCGTTCCTCGACTCGAGGTGTGGCGCTTCGTGGGGATGCGGAGAGGCGCGACTGCGAGGCGCGCACTTTTGCGCAACAACTTCCTCTGTTCCTCTGAACTATCGCAAAGAGCGGCCGCTCCCCTGCCGGTGTTGCAGTCCAAAACCGCCCCCCTGGTTTTTCTCCCCCCGGCGGTTCTGGCCTAGGCCAGTACCGCCCCCTCTACATGGAAATCGCCCCCTCCTCCCCTACTACGTCGGTCACTCGAATCGCCGATCCCCAACAATATAAAATGCGAAATGATATAGCCATAGAGAATGAACTGTGCAACAAGCCATTTGCAAGCCTAAAAAAATTAAAATAAATTAGCAAAATAAATAACGATTAATTCAAGTCGGTAGCGCTGTCGGTAGTCGGTTCGCCCTCTTGGCCTTGAGTTTCTTGCGCTTCTCCTATGCAGCCTTATTCTTCGTCGCGTCTCTCGCGTGCTGCCGCTGCTCTGGCTCGATCTTCTGCAGGCAGTCGCACTCCCCCTCCTCCTCGAGATGATGGTGTCGAACGATCTTCTCGACCTTCATCTTGTGGTCCTCAGTCGCCATCAGTGCACTATCCACAACGGTGGTCGGAAGTCGCGCGACGGTCGTTTCTCAGTCGGAGCGCACTTCGGGACATCCAGGACAAACATCAGGGAGTTGTCGATGCTCAGCACGATGATCGCCATCGCCTGATTCTCCTTGGTCTGCCAGGCGGCTTGGTCAGCGTCTCGGTCAGGTCGCAGCTCCTCTCCGCTGACGACGCCCCACAGCCCCTTCGCGATCAAGTAGACGCGCAGCTTTCTCTTCCACTGCGCCCAGCAGCCAGTCGTCAGCTTGTCGATCGGGAGTCGGTCGGCGGCAGCCTCCTTCTGCAGGCTCCGCTACCCAGCAGCTATTTCTCAGCTGCTCCTACAACGCTCCACGACAGCACGGACGCCTATACCTCACTGTGAATTAATTTGCGCGTGGGCTGGGCCCATAACCTCTTGCGAGTACAATTTTTGTTGTACATACAAAAATTGTACATCACCAGTAACATCACCAGTAACAAACAAAAATTGTACATCACCAGAGTCCTTGCACACAGTAACGAACGCATCACTAGATGTACGACGGGTATGCGTATCATCCTAACTACTTATCGAATATCACCGTGCAACTCTATTTTCAACAATTTATACAACTTATGTGGTCCGAGTCAAGGGGGGAGGAAAAGTTTGGTGGGGGGCGGTTCTGGCCTAGACGTCGCTAGGCCAGAACCGCCGGGGGGCGGTTTTGGACTAGGCCAAAACCGCCGGGGGGCGATTCTGGCCTGGGGGCGGTTTTGGACTATGACACCGGCACTGACCAACACCGTAATGGCGGCACTTTTAAATTTGTTTTGTCTTATGGACTGCACCGCTGCCTCGTCACGTACGTTTGTAGGTTCCACTACCAAAAGCTGGTTCGCTAGACTTGCCGACCCGAGAGCAGCTAGAGCGAATCCGCTCTCCTCAGCCGATGGTGTTCTCGGAACCGTTTCACAACGGAGAGAAGTTTCGCTTCTACCTCCTTGCCGAATGGCGTCAACTGGGCCACAAGCACGAGGAGTGCGTGGCTTGCAAGGTGCTGATACTCTGACTACTGCTACTCATCCCGGTCGTCAGGCCCTGGGGGTGGGGGCTGGACTGGACTGGGGGGGGGGTTGATGGCCCGAGTAAAGGGGGGGGGGTAAATGGCCGTTCAAGGTGGAGCGGAGCCAAAAGTGGATGAGGGATGGGTATATGTCCAGAATGTAGAAATTGTGAACCAAAATGTGTGCTTGATAACACGATAGTTCAGATTGAGTTGCCAGCGACAACGCTTCCGCCAGAAGATCTCGTGGTGGTGCACCGCGAGCGCTTCTATATTCCCCCCGAGAAGCGCCACTCTACGTCCCAAACGCGCGACATGGTGCTGCACTGTCGTTACAGCTGCGTGGTCGCGCGCTATCCCTACTTCATGAGTCGGCTGCTCGACTCGTCCGCAGTCAGCGGCAAAGTGGAGCTGTCGCACTGCGAAAAAATCCGCGCCAACTTTGGGGTTTTCTTTAGGCGAAAGTGATGCGATCTGCGGGAGCTGCATAAATAGAGCAGGGATGGGATCGTAACAAATAGGATCTCTGTGTCAACTTGTCATTTCGATGCGGGTTTGCATAATTTGCTGTGAGATGCGCGCACTAGATGGGGGTGGGCGGGTCTGTTGGCTGTTGCTGTTGCGCTAGTCGCTCTGGTTGACTTTCGCTCGCTCGTGACTTTTTTTGTGAGTCCTGTGAAATGGTTTGTTGCGACTCTGTTTACTACACGACTGCTGCGCCACAAATACAACAGACGACAACACGACATCAAGCTGGAATAATAAGCAGTTCAGTAAAAGCAGACCTGACACGCAAAAATTAAAACAATAAAAACAAGATAAATAATAAAAACTTATTAACATGGAAGTGCTATAAATGAAAGAACAGACGCAAACATTTCAAATAAACAAAATTAATATTGTTTCTAAAAGCCTTTGACGGAGAGACATGAGAAAAAGTGTCGCACCGAAATAACGAAGGCTTGGTGAACATGGTGAACATGGTGAACATGGTGAACATGGATCGGTTTTTCCCCATTGATCCCGTTTCGTACCCGGTCGCTGCTTTAATTTTTTTTCTAGAAGTCGACGCCGAGACAACGAGACGCGGTAACTACAGTTTGGTCGCAGTTCGACATGGCCGGCTCTAGAGGTTTGTTCACGTGTTCCGAACATATTTTAGAATCTCGGTTGCGTTTGTAGCATTCCTTTCACTGCACTGTATTGAATTCAGATCGATATACGCGACGAGGCAGGTCTCGCTCTCCCGCACCTCGGCGCGGCTACGACGACAGGGAGCGGGACAGAGGGGCCGGCAGGGGACGTTCTCCTCCTTCTCGCGACCGATATCGCGACAGGTAATGGGACGTTTGTCGTTTCGGAAGACGTTTCTTCACAAAGCCAGTGTGAACCGGCCGCAGGCGAAGCAGAACCAGAAGCAGAGACCGCGATCGGGAGCGGTACAGACGCGAGCGGAGGCCGCAGTCCAAGTCTCGGTTCGGTGGTTCTTCGTCGGTCGTTCTTGTTGGAGTTGCGGGAGCGCATAGGTGCGTGTAGGTCGGGTTCGCGCAGTCGCAGTCCGGTATCGCCTCGACGGGAGCGGCGCTACCTCGACTACGAGATGGACCGCTACCGGAGCTCGCGCGACGAGCCCACGGCGTCGTCGGCGTCGGCGGCGCCTGGGCCGGGCCACAGTCGGAGTCAGCGCAAGAAGCAGGAGAAGCGCAAGAAGGAGCTGGAACGCCAGCAGCAGGCGGCAGTCGACAACTCTGTGCCCATCACGGACGAGGAGGCCGCTCTCAAAAAACTCATGGGATTCAGCGGATTCGACACTACCAAGGTGAGCTGACACACACCTTTCTGCACGTATGGCTTGGCGCAGCAGCATGTGCCAGCGTACGTGTAACGGGGGGTCTGCAGAGTTTTGTAACACCCCTGCCGAACTGAACTTTCTGAAACGATGAAAGTCAGAAAATGTTGGTTTATCAGTACTTTTTAGTGATATACAGGGTGGGTCACGCTGCCAGAGCCAACTTTAATCGCTCGCCCCACGTTGGCCACTTGCCCCACGTTGGCCAATCTTGAAATTTTAACATGTTGTACCTCAAACCTTTATCTAAACGCGTGCAAAGTTTCGGCCAAACGAATAGGCTTTTACTCGCGCCTACACAAAATCAACGGTTTTCAAAGTGCCCGCCGTCGACAGCGATGCATTTTTCATGGCGGTCTGTGACGGAACGGCAAATCTTCGAGCGCAACTCAGGCTCGAAATAAGCAAAGGCGCTCTCAATCGCTATTTTCAACTTTTCAACGTTCGAACAGCGTTGTGAGTATTGAGTAAACAGCGTCCTTTACAATTCCCCAAACCGAAAAATCGACTGGCGTCAGGGCCCGTATGCTGACAAAAAAATTAGAGCGCTCTAAATCTAATTATAGTGGGTTAGGACGATACGCCACTCGCCCGAAAATTTCAATTTTCTGCATGCTCACTTTTTGTCGTCGACACGAGGAAAGCGCTGAAAAATGGAGAAATCGTCGTCGAAAGACAGGAGCAGCAGTGGCGGGAGCGGCAGGTGCAGCAGCAGAAGGCCTCTGCGGGGTTATCCTCGACAGCGTACTGGCGATCAAGAGCTGTTCCTCTTTGGGTCCCGCATGGGAAGCTGTCGTCAGTCGGTTCAACGTCGACATCGCGTCGCGTCTGATCGGCGCTATTCTTTGGACGAGTGCAAGCGGAACTGGAGGTAAAGGCAGCACCGAGCCAGAAGAATGCTGTTGAGTGGGAGGTGTGTCATCAATTTTGAGCTTAAGCGTCTCGTTTTATTGCCGAACTTTGGACGTTTTGTAAGCTATTGCGACGTTGGGAAAGCGAGAAGACAGCTGGTGGCGCGCCGCCGACCCGCATGGACGGCGCCGAGTTGGGTATAGCCGAGAAACTCGGAAACTCCGTCAACTTCGGCGGCCTGGACGGCTGCGTCGGCATCGTCACCGCCGGCAGTCGGCGCGTCGACAGCGACGCACAGGCCCCTCTCTCTACAGCGTCGGCCGCCGCACCGACCACTTCATCGACGACTCGGGCCTGCTCGGTGTCCTGGGTGGTTTGTTTGTGAAAAGGTTGGGGGGGGGGATGAAGTGAGGGCCCACAAAAATTGGGCCAGAGGGAGGGTAAAATCGACAATTTTTCGAAGAGGGGTGTGGCCCAGTGGATTGACGTACAAATCGCGAGTTTTGGGATGGATTTTTGTTCGTAACATATTTGGTGCAGCGCCACAAGCAAAACTTGTGTCGCTTTTACGCTAAAAAATTTTGCTATGGGAAATAGGGGGGGGGGGTTTAGGTGCGAAATTATTTTGGGATAGGCAGGGTCTGCCAGGTGAGGGGTATTCCCCCCCCCCCCAACCAGCGGCGCAGGTGGGATTTCTGCACAGAAAGCTACAAGATTTTGTTACGGGGGGGGGGGGGGGGTGAATTTTAATAGAATAGACCGCATGAATTTTAATAGATAGGAAGCAGTCGTTTTCACGTTTTGGCCGGGTTTTGGCTCACAATAACACGCCGCAGACGAGAATGTTTCGTTCTCTTCTCTTCTTTTGTCTATGCGTTTGTTGTCCAAAATTAGACGAAACTAGCTCTTGCTCCCCCCTCCCTACATGGTGCGTTAATGAGCGGGTAAAAATCCACCCGCTGCGAACCCTCTTCCAGGGCTTCTACTACTGCCCCCCCCCCTCTTCCACCATGCCTGCCTTCCACCCTGTATATCTGCCCCCCCCCCCTTCCTCGTTGGCCACGGGGGGGGGGGGGGGGGGCCCCCGGGATCCGGCCGTGTTTGTCGGGAATAGGTGCTGGGGGGGGGGGGGGTTGTGAAGCCTTTCGGCGGTGACCGCTAATCCAGCAACATTTAACCACTGAACCCCTCCCTGACCGAGTGTATCAATACTCTTTGTTGTAGGGCGACGCGAGTCGTTGTCGTGTGGGACGCAGCTGGGGGCGGGCGACGCGACATGCGCTACGGTGTCAGCCGTTCCGCAGCCCAAGGCCTGCGTTCTACGTCTACGTCTGCCGCTTTGGAGTGACGGCAACGAGAACGCGTTTCCACTGTTCCAATTTTCGCCTTTGAATGACTGCAAGAGACGAGTTTCTATGTGCGACTATCGATCACCTTTCGAACGTGATTTGGGCTTGCTACTGTTTGTGGTTGTGAAGGCTTGTTGAGATGTTTGTGAAATGACACCTCACAACTACCATGCTCATGCGCACATGCACATGCACTTACATTCGACCAAGGGGAGGGGAGGGGAAGTCCACTGTCCCATACGCACATGTTTCTTCAACATCTCACTCAAAAATACTCAACAATTACTCTACATCCGTGACCCGTGAGATAGATTGTCTCGTGGTCAAAAAGAACCGCTGGCACAGTTCCTCATCAGTCAGTTTTTGTTTAATTCTCTAAATTCTTTCGCTTTGCATCCATAGAATGATGACAACCAACAAATTTCAAAGATGTGTTTCAAGTGTGCAAACAATTCTAGCGCAATCGGCAAATTAGAGTGGGTAGGAGCACTCTAATTTTATGCGTGTGTGCCACTCTAATTCAAGTGCGTCGCTCTACTCTAATTCGAGTGGCTCACTCTAATTTTAATTCAAGTACCGTATACCACTCTAATTCTTACGTGCTGAAGGATACAAGTGGCGTATCGTTTGCCAACCCCGATTGAATTAGAGCGCTCTAATTTAATTCGAGTACCAATTGTTGTCAGCATACGGGCCCAGGTCAGGCGACCTTAGCGACCACCCGGCCAGTCAAACGCACTGCCACGGCCCAGTAAATGGCTGGGAAACGTTTCCTTCAACCACTCCTTAACAGTCCCGAGCCCAGTGGGCAGGAGCGCCATCGTGCTGGAAGACAACAGCGTCCAAGTCGGGCCAGTCTGTAATCTCCACTTTGAAAACCGTTGACTTTGTGTAGACGCGAGTTAAAAGTTTATTCGCTTGGCCAATTTGGCTGAAACTTTGCTTGTTTAGATAAAGGTTTGAGGTATAACGTGTTAAAATTCAAGAAGATTGGCCAACGTGGATACCTGCCCATGGGGGGGGGGGGGGGGGGGGGGGGGGGGGGGGTATACCCCTCCCCCTGTAAGACCCTATCCCGAAAGACTTTCGGGATTACCCTCCCCCTGGGCTACCTAATCCCGAAACCAAATCGGGATTTTCGGGATACCCCTCCCCATCTCTATAGCCAACCATCTAGTGCAATGCAGCCGCGCAACTGTTGTGCAAACATTACTTCGGCATTGACTTGGTTGCGCGTTTATCGATTTTGATTCGTACAGCGGTTATCGATTTTTGTTTTAACCGGCACCCAAAGACGCGTAATATGTGTGCACGTACGTTACGTAGCATCTGTCTCCTGTAGCCTCTCTCTAGGTACGGGTGTGCAGGGCACTAGGAAGCACTAGTGTGGGCAGGTAGGCGAAGGGCAAGCGCGAGCAGGCAGTCAGGGAGGTTTAGCAGATGCCTAGTTTTTTAAGTTTAACGCACTACCCATGCGCGCAAAATTTTGCCTGCGGCGCTGTGGTGGGTGAGTGTGCAAGTCACTCTTTGACTAGGGAAGCGTTTTGGACCAGGACATAGGATTCCCTTAGGTTGACGCTCTAATATGCGAAAAAATTGCCTGCAGCGCTGTGGTGAGCGTGCAACTCACCCGTTGGCCAGGTAATATTTAATTCTTAGCAAACCTGGCCAATTACAACCGCCCATTACCGTTAATTTTAAGGAAGAGTACCTGGTGAGACATAGAAATGGCCAAATTTTCGCCTGCGGCGCAGTTAATTTGCGTGCAGACTGTCGTCAATAGAGCCGCTCCGCCTGCCAGGGCACTGCGAGTACCTCCTGTCGCTTCGCAGCCCACGCGACTGTGTCAGCAAGTGCCAAGTTTCCTGCCACTGGCTTGCCAGCCACTGGCACTGCCACAGGGCCAGCTCCTAAGCAACTGCATCAGTGGACAGCCAGGCGACTCCAGATTACTTGCTGCCAGCTCCCAAGCAACTGCGTCAGCCAAGTTTTAGCTAACTGCGTCAATGCTAACTAACGATGAGTACATCGAACTTTTAATTAGTTGCAAGGGAGAAGGTCGTCCAATGTTCAGAGGACTCAGTCTCATTACTGTAAAAACAGTCAGAGAAAAGTCAACTGCAGCCACAGTGGAAACCTACATCTCACTAAAAGAGTAGCATGCAAATGCTGAACCTGTTGCTGCAGTACTTGCTGAACCTGCTGCTGGTGCTGAGCCTATGCTGAGGCTTCTGCTGAGCAAGCTGATGAACCAGCAACATTAGCTGATTCCTCCTTTTTCCTCTACAGTTGTTGTTGTTGTTGGTTTGGGGGCGACTCTAGGAAGCCTTTGAGAGGCCCATTTAGAATACCCCAAAGCAACGTTCACTCTTAGAGCTCCTCGAAGCGTCCAGAGGCATGGCACAGCCCCAGGACATCTTTTAGAGAGAGCTCTCGAATCTGCTGGGGAGTGGCGTACGCCATTCCCCACAGTCTGAGGCGCAACACCGCGAGGGCGTCGCACTGCCCTAGAAAGTGAAGACACGTTTCGTCCTCCACCCCACACTTGAGACACACTTGGCTGTCGGCGAGGCCGATGCGCCGAAAGTGCGCATTGAGATAGTGGCCTGAAAGCACACCGCACACTACACGTGCCACTGCACGCGGCAGCTTGAGAACTCTCCTGGACAGGTCCTTTGACGGGCCCGCGATCAGTTCCTTGGCCTGTCGGCAAGACTGGAGAGCATCCCAGCGGAGGCGGTGCTCTCTGCGTCTCCAGGCGTCGAGTTGCTGACGGACTAAGGCCGGACTGATGGCGAGCGCCGGCTCCGGACCTACAAACGGCGTCAGCGATCCGGCACGAACCAGAGCGTCGGCGCGTTCGTTTCCTGCAACCCCTGAGTGTCCTGGAACCCAGAACAGTTGAATGCTCCGAGCACGAATAGCGTTGAGCGCATTTCTGCACTCCCGTACAAGACGAGAGCTCGTCTTGCAGGAACTAATGGCCAGGAGGGCGGCGCGACTATCAGAGAAAATCACGACGTCCTCCTCGCCAACCTCCAGCCCCGCCAGATGCTGGGCAGCGTAGCTGATGGCCAAAACTTCCGCCTGAAAGACGGTTGCACTTCTACCAAGCGGTATCGATTGCTCCACGTTCAGAGACGGAATGTACACGCCGGCGCCGACGCCAGCGCGACGAATGCTTGAGCCGTCAGTGTAGCAAGCCACAGCGGCCATCGTCGTCTCTGGCGGCCGCCCAGCCGCCCACTCTTGCCGCGAGTGAACCTTAATGGAAAAGTCCATCTCAAAACTAAACTCAGGACCGATAGAGTCGGCCCTGAGTGCAGCTGCGGGCGCGGCAGCGAGTAGTTGCCCCTCGATGAGCGAGTGTGGACCGCGCGCACCGCGCCACTGGCCAGTCCGCTTGAGTCGGTAGCAAGCAGACATGGCTGAAGCCTTGACGACGACGTCCAGCGGTGGCAAGCCCAGCAGGACCTCCAGCGCGGCCGTCGGCGTCGACACCATGGCCCCTGCCATGCAGAGGCACGCCAGTCTCTGGACCTTGCTTAGCTGAATGCGAGCAGTTTCAATCTCTACCCTGGGCCACCAAACCAGTGCGGCATAGGTAAGCATAGGGCGAACGACTACTGTGTACAGCCAATGCACAACAGTGGCAGTCAGACCCCATTTGGAGCCGACCGCTCTCTTAACCTGCCAGAAGGCGCGAACTCCTTTGGCGGCTTTGCTTGAGACATGCGCCGCCCAAAAAAAATCCTCTACAGTTTCATCAGCCCATTCTTCAAACAAGTGGCTGTTCTCTCACCAGAGTGTGACTGTGATGGTGTGCAGATGCACACCAAGTTGCAAGCTCACCTGACAACAGCCCACAAGAAAGAAACTGACGCTCTTGGCCTGCAGACTGTATACAAATGTTCTGCTTGAGCCAGGACGTAGACGCAGATCTCCACCACATTGATTCGTGGTTCGACCTCCAACACTTGCAGTGCAGTTTCTGTGGTTGTCTACTGTGTCTTCATCGCAGAACACAGGCTACCATTTTTCTTCTTCTTCTTACCATCATACCATGTACATTCATACAGTGTGCTGCTGCATTGCATTGATGGACCATGCATGACACTCACCCACCCACCCACCCTGTGGGAAGTATCCCGAATTGCCCAGTTTACCCACCCCCTGCCTTCAAAAAATTTGGCGATTTACCCCTCCCCTGGCCCTATTTCCATGGGCACCTATGGTGGAAGCGAGTGGCGAGCGATCAAAGTTGGCTTCCAGCACCATGGCCCACCCTGTATAACCACAAAACAGCAGCATTACGCTATTTAGACTCTATGTTGACCCTTTCGTTTTACCACAATTTGACCCCTCGTTAACTTGTTCCATTTAGAGCATCTATTCCCACCCCCCCCACACGGTTGGCTCGACAGTCGCGGCGCGTTTCAGCACAAGCACGTGGACGGCAACGAGACTGGGGCGTCGCTGGTGCTGAAGAAGCGCCACTACCGCCAGTACATGAACCGCAAGGGCGGCTTCAACCGCCTACTCGATCCCGTCGGATGAGGCGATGCGCCCCCAAGCGCTGTACAGCCACTGTGGTGGACGTGTCGTCACGCGTTCGTGCCCATGCGGATTCCATGCCGCCCAAATGTCTGTTCTTGTTACGCACTACACGACTGTTTTTCGCAGCTGCGATCAAAGCGGGCGTCGCGTGACGTTGGTCAGTGTTCGGCGGAGCAATCGCTTTCTGGCTGGTCTAGTCGTCGCTCTCTCCCGACATCAGCTGCCAGAATTCTAGGCGAGGCGGACACTGCTGTCGACTGACGGCTCTCACGCGTCCGGTTGCCTCTGACTGACCTTCCCACTCGATCTTTCCGGATCCGTCCTCGTCGATCTCGTTGATCGCCGCCTCGATCTCGTCGTCCGTCAGCTTCTCGTCGATCTCGCGCAGAAGACTGCCCAGCGTCGGTCGCGAGATGTAGCCCAGTTGCTGTAGGCGAACAAGCGCTCACTGCCTCAGACGCGGACTTCTCGCACCTCCTTGTCGAAGAGCTTGAACGCTTCCTTGAGCTCGCGCTCGAGCGTGTCCTTGTCCACGGTGTTGACGACCGTGTGCACCATCGCGGCGAACTCTTCAAATTCGAGACGACCCGAGCCTGCAACGCAGTGGACGCTGGTGCCTTCCCCGGGCGTCATGAGGCGCCCCTGAGCGCGACGTGCCGTCGGCGTCGAACTTGCGGACGGTCTTGCGGAGCATGCGCTCGTCGTAGTCCTGCTCCATCGCCTCCAGCACCTTACCCACCTGCGTCGCGTAAATGAAGCCCTTGCCGTCGCGGTCGAACATGTTGAAGAAGTTCTGGTACACTGCAACGTGTCCGAGCTAGGACGGTTGCATCATTTGCTAAAAGATACAAGGTGGACTCACTGTCCATCTGCTCCTGATCGATTTCCGCCAAGATCTCGTCGATGTCTTCTACTGCCTGGTCCGTCTGAACTCTTGGAATTTGGAACGCTTTCTTTGCGAGACGTTGAAAACGCAAACCATTTTTTAAACGGTCTTAACGGCGTCGCGTACTTTTCTTGGCTCTCTTCGGTATCCGTGCGGCTCGTACTCTTCTTTACAAAGGAGAGCGAAGGAGAGAGAGAATGCTCGTCGGAGTCGGCGTCTGTTTGCCGTGCGCGCTCGTCAGAAGCGGCTGCCGACTAGCGACTACTGGCTAGTGTGGCGGTCGGTCGGTCGGTCGGCCGCCTTCTGTGGCGCGAGCAGCTGCTGGGCCGCAGCGACTGCACTTCGATTAGCGGCCTGTCGAGAGCATCTGGAGGAGGCGTCGGACCGGTCCCGCGGGCTAATCTTAGGCTACGCACGCAAGCCGCCTGCCTACAGCGAGTCCCTACGCATCGCGCAGTCGACGCACGGAATCCACACGCGGTTCGACGCACTGAGTTTTCCATGGACGCTCTGTCGATGAAGCGCACTTGTTACTGTATATTCGGCCGCGTCGGATCCTTCTAGTAGATGTACGCTATACCGAGTGGAAAGGGAAGTTGGAGAGTAAATAGCACGTTGTGGGCGGGCCGCCTGACCAACAACCAACCTGCGGCTGTGGGGGTTACTGTAAGGCCCACAAATTCGCTCCACCCGTACGGTAAGTTCTCTTGAATGCCTTAGCAGCATAGCCAGAATGGGCCACCGCGCTCGAGGAATTTGGCGAGAAATTTAGGAGCGATAGCTCATTGGTATCACGGTGAGGGTTGAAGGCCCCCTTGTAGTTACAGGTGTGGTTGGGACACCGGACAGAAGTCAAGCTGCTGGCCAAGTTCAACTTGTCGTGTCTGTATGGTCAAATTATGGTCCAAAAATATTGGTCAAAATGGATGCGTCAAAAGTCTAAATTACGTTATTAAGCTGTATAACACTGAAAAGTAGTTAAAAGAACCCTCACTTTTACTCGCTTTTTTCGTTTTAGACTGGTCGAAAACCCTTTAGAGGAATTCTTGATGGTTTGAAAATTATGGGGACCCCCAGTTACAGATATGGGCCCAAACCCAACCGCCTCCCTACCTTTCTCTTTCCAGTTGCAGGTTGTCTCCAATTACCTCCCCTCGCCCTCCCCCGAGCTCAGTTACGTCAGCCTCGACCGCCCTTTACCCCATTGCACACATCTTCCTCTCTTTACGTCCTACTGGAGTCGCGCTCGCGCGGAGTCGCGCACTGGCAAGGCGACAGGGACGAAAGTGGGGCAAGAGCGGCGTTGATTGTTGATCGTCGCCTGTTCGTTCCTCGACGGAGCGTTGGCGCCGTTGGCAGCGACATGACGTTGGGTAAACACCACCACCAGCACCATCGTCGAGCGGTGCAGCAGACGCAGCCGGCGCCCGCGCATGCCGCCGTGAGCAGGGTGGTCTACGCGGCCGACGAGCTCGCCTCCCTGCCGCCGCACGACTCCTCCACGCCTCTCTTCTTTGAGAAGTTTGTGACCCAACGCGAAGCGAACGCCCATCACTGTCACTGTCCATCGGTACATGGTACTCTGTACTCAATCAACACTCTGGCCGGGTAGGAAGTAGTCGTGCGTAGCTACTCGGCTTCCTGACTCGACAGTTGATCTGCGACCTTGACTTGGGGCCTCCTCTATGACGCTTTCCTGTCTAGAGCCACATTTTTGGCCAAAGACATTCGGAAGAAACTTGGCGACACCATCCACTGACAGGGAAATCCTCGTTAGCGGATCCACCAAGTATCGAACATGGAGTGTGCGCGCAAGAGGCCGAATCTCTGCCACTAGGCAATTCACTGCCCTGACTCTATCGGGAGCAGATGGAGTTGGTTTGTTGCAGACCTTTTTGGCCGGCGGCGACGCGGCCGACTGGTGCCGCGAGGGCAGCTGAGGGTGCGGAGGAGTCGGCGGCAGTGGCGCGCCACCCGCTGCTGCCCGACTCCCTCTACGCGACGCAGGGCGAACTGTTCTACGAGTGCACCCTATTCTTCTACAGCTTGCTGGCATTGCTTCTGCAGCACATCAACCTCTACAAGACCATGTGGTGGCTGCCACACGCGCACACGCACGTGCCAGTGGTACGTCCGCTTGTACACAGACGTCAAAAACACCGCTCTTCACCAGTGCCCATTCGTCCTTCAGAAGATGCACATTGTCGACCCCAATCTGTTTTACGTGCGCGCATAAGCCGCCAATTGTTGTTCTTTGGCAATTCGTATAATGTTGTACTAACAACATGGGTGTAGGTTGGACTAAGAAGTCGGGGGGGGGGTGGCTGGGCCTAGATTCATCCCGCGTAAAACAATAGGAAATTTTAGTGGTCGGGGGAGGGTGAAAACGGAAAAAAATGTTTACCTAATAATGGTCCAAAATCTTTGCACTTACTTTTTGGTCCAAAATGAGAACACGATCCTAACAGCGTTTTATGTGCGTCTATTGGGGAGAGGGTCTCCTCAGGTAAAAAGGCGGGAAGATCGGGCCGGTGGGGTGGGAGGAGAGGGGTGACCTAGCCTATGCCGAACTAACAACGTGTTTGTCTTCTTCAATTTTTTTCGGTGTCTTATGCGCGTTCTGCTTCTGTGTCTCGGCTTAATCATCGGTCGGCGCGTCACTAAGAGCTTGATCAAGGCGAGTTCCCTGATCGTTCGTCCGCTGCCGGTCAAGCTGCCATCGCTCCGTTCAGGACGTGTTCTTGTCGTCCGCGTCCCGACCGGCGACTTTTTCTAGTGAAGGCGCCAATGCGAACGCGCCAGTCAGCGGCGGAGAAGGCGAAACGTCGGCTTGGTTGCGCTACGCCGAATACATGCGCACGTTGTCCATGCTGATCGGCGTGCTGACTGCGTTGCTGCTCAGCTCTCGCGTCCTCGCCGCCTATCGATTCGCCATGCTCCTCTACTTGCTCTACCCGTCAGCAGCTCGCCTTGTCTCTCTCTCTCCCGGTCGACTTGCTTCGCGTAGAAGCGGTCGTGTCAGCTTCGTCGTGTACTGTCTGGTGTTTGACTCGGACGTGGTGACGCTGCTCTCTACCAAGTTCCTCTCCATGGTCGGCCTGCCCACGCCACTGCAGAACGGCCGTCATGCCTACGGTGGGGTTAAACAGACGGAGATGGGTTCCAGCCGACTGCGGATATGTCGCGGCGCCTCTCCCGCCAAGCGCGAGAAGAGGTAGCCACAGCCACCCACGTGATGACGTCACTACGTACGCGCAACGAGTCTGGGCTAGGTGGACGTGCTGCTCGTCGACTTGGGCGCACGCGTGAAGCTGTGTCTCTTCTCGGCCTTCTGCTGCGCCTACTTCGCCGTCTTCGCGCCCGCCATCTTCGCGCCCGTAAGCCGTGGGCGCTGCTGCTGCTCGTGGGGGGAGGGAGGGGGTGGACGGTGTCGACGCCGGCGCCACCGGCGCAGACGGCGCTGAACGTCGATCGGTGGTGGACGGCGAGCTGAGCTGCCTCGGGCGTCCCTGACGTGCGCGAGCATCTACGCCACCTACGTGCTGCCGCTCCACTACTGCGACCTGCTGCACAGGGCCGCCTCGCATCTGGGCCTCTGGCAGCAGCTGCACAACTACACCCACCTCTCCGCAACCGCCCTCTCCCAGAACACGTGCGTCTCCCCACCCCCACCCCCACCCCACCCCCGCCCGCTGTGCCGTGCGTCGTCGAGCGCGTGCTTCAGCAGCTGGTCCGAAGAGGAGACGTACTCGGAAGGGGAGCTCGTCAAGCACGGGCGCGCCGTCTTCCGCGCCCGCGGCGCACACGTCGCCGCCGAACCCGGCAACGTCGAGCACGCACGCTTCTACGTATGGATCCCTTTTTTTTACTGCTCGCTACACGCGCGCGTGTGTGTACCTGTAGCTCTCTGTCGGCGGTTGTGGCCCCCCTACCCCTCCCTCCCAACCCCCGCGCCCAGAGAATTTACGGGGGCTTCTCGCACCCGCTGATATGTAAAAAATCCGTGTTGTATGCCTGTTTTGCGCAAAAATCGGCCAAAAAAGGAACCATGTTCTGATATTAATGTATTTTGTTGTCT
>JASAMY010003390.1:0-33606 GCA_030248085.1 Paralinhomoeus sp. GSCO2_6 | reverse complement strand
CTGATCAACTTCAGTTTGAACAAACCGTGTATAAAAACCGAACCGAACGCAGCAACACGTCACATATTCGGCATTTTTTAGTGTTCGTGTGCATAGAAAGGAGCAGTGGCAATTATAGGACCTAACTGGACTGGAACACCCTGCATTCACATATGCCGCACGACTAAATGCCACGTGGTTGCCGAACGGGCAGGAAGGACCCCAGGGTCTTGCACATGGACCGCTATGCAGATGTACGCATGCACGCGCACACGCACGCGCGCAAGCACGCACGCACGCACACACGCACGCACGTACGCACCCAAACACGTTGTATAGGGGGGCAGTGCATTTTGGGTAAATGCCAAAAAGGAAATGACAAATGAGGGAGCCAGCGTACCGTATGTATACCTACACATCACTAACTGAACTGTAGTGGCAATCCACATCTCACAAATGTTAGCAAGGTGCCAATTATTTATGTGGAATTTTGGCTGTGCCAGGTCGATGGTAATGACAAGAGATAGATGAGATGTGAAAAGGATTGCTGTTGCATTTTGGGTGAGTGAGATAGCTCACACAAAAAAATGCCAGAATATGTGACGTGTTGCTGCGTTGGCTTCGGTTTTTATACGGATTTGTTCAAACTGAAGTTGATCAGCAACAAAAGAGCGTCACATGTCACCCTTTGCCACCTGCTAAATTTTTCCTTAATACATTGTTTTTTCGTAAGACAAACATCAATGCATGAAACCTATACAGGCACACGCATGCACGCGCGCACACATGCATGCACGCGCGTACGCACGCACGCATGCACGACGTATGTACCATGTATGACATATGTAGCATGCTTGGTCAGAATCCCTCGAGTGCAGTCAGAGAGCACTCATCGTATAGAATGTGAGCATGTGGATTGAAAATAGGTGTTTGCATGTATTTTTCATTGACCAAAGCTGTGCACCAACTAATACTCGCAGAATGATACAAAGCAGGATGACCTATCAGCAAATGGGACAGCATGCAGGGAGACTACAAACAGAAGCCACTGTATACAAGATACTAAGTGTGTGTGTGTGTGTGCGTGCGTGCTGGATTTGCTGCATCCTTGCTGCATCGTCGCGTAGTGATGTAAAGATAGTAGCATAGTGATCGTAGCATAGTAGCATATTGGCATCGTAGCATAGTGATGTATTGAATTGGAATGGATCGCTATACCTTCGGCGGTCAAGCTCTGTGTTTTAGCCGAAGTGATGCGACGCTACCATCGAGTTTTTGTGAAGCAGCCGGAGTTGATAGTGTGCATAGCGTGGTGTCACATATCCAATTGGTTCGTCGGAGCATAGCGGTGTAAAGAAATCAAAATAATCTACACGTGCAGGCGGTCAACTTCCATGTTTTAGCCAAAGTGATATCCGACCTGCCCATATCAATATTGCTCGGATTATTCCGCGGATGTGTAAAAATTTCGCTGCGTCGGATCATGTTGACTTCAAGGAATAAAATGTTCCCTATCGAAGGGCGACGTCGACTTTATTATTGCTGTTCATGCCCTACAAGACATAACCACACCAAAATATCGCCATTTTTCGTTTTCGGTATGATGGGGAGAGGCATTTTGGTGCGTTCGATTTGGTCCAATTGTCCAAAGGGGTCTGTCCCAGGTCACGCCAGACGACTTTTGCCTGGGGAGCAAAGCTCTGTGATAAGCCGTTAGCGCGCCTATTAAGGACAAACTTTTTGGCCGACCTGTTTAATTGCTAATAACTCATTATCGGGGGCGAAGTTTTAGGTTCAGTGACTTTGCATAGACTTTCCATAAGCAACTGTTCAAGAAAATGAAAAAAATTGGGGGTTAATTGGGCACTTTTTTGAGATTTACTCTTGGCAGAAACCACCCCAAAAAACGACTGTCCGAAAAAACGCATAAAATCGGCGATATCTCGAGTTTGGTAGGGCGCAGAGACGATTCCTTTGGTACGCAAAATTGCCATCATGGGTCGCTTACACATGCCAAGTTTCATTCCAATTGCCCACGGCACTAGCGAGTGGCGCTCCAAAAACTGGGAGGAGACACGAAAAAAACACAAAAGACACTTTTCGGAAACATTTTCGGGCGTACCCGTTTAACGCGCAGCAATACTGCAACGCGCTGTGGCACGTACGGTCCCCCGATGAGTGCGCTTCTTTTGAGCCATAACGCGCCAAAATCGGTTCAGCCAATCAAAAGTTATAGGCGATCAAAAATCCGAATTCTCGCGCGCGCAAGTCGTCACATATTAGGGTTGTACGCTGACGCGTACACCCTGATAAAGGTTTAAGGTATAACATGTCAAAATTTCAAGAAGATTGGCCAACATGGAAGCGAGTGGCGAGCGATCAAAATCGACTCCGAGCCCTGGGCCACCCTGTACACCCAGACAAAGAAGTGTGCCGCGCGTTATTTGCAACCGGTCTGACAGACATGCGCGCACGATGGCGCGATCGAAGCGTGTGAGCGTGGGTGTGCGTGCAGTTTTGCTATAGTGCTGCACCATCGGGGGTACATTATGTGCGTGCGTGCCTGCGTGCCTGCGTTTGCAGTTGTGCTATATTGCTGCGTTTTAGCATGGTGATGTAAAGTATGAAAATGATCGCTATGACTAGGCGGTCAACTTTTGTGTTTTAGCCGAAATGATCCGACCTACCCACATCGAGTTGTTTGTGATGCAGCCCGTTTGAAGGTGTGCGTGCGTGCGTGCACATCTGCAGAGCCATATTGGTTCGGTCGAGCATAGGGATGTAAAGAATCAAAATGATCTACACGTGCAGGCGGTCAACTTTTGTGTTTTAGCCGAAGTGATCCAACGTACCCACATCGACATATAGCGATTTTCCCGGAAGTGAAAATATTTTCGTGCATCGTAGCGCATTGGCACTAAGGAATGACGAATGTTGGACATTAGGTCGCCATCAACTTTATTATTGACCTCAAAGCGATCCGAGCTAACCACACCGAAATATCACCTTTTAATGTCATTGGTATAATGGTGAGTATGTATTTTGGTGCGTCCAATGCGGTCCAATTGTTGAAACTTTGCTAAGTTAGGTCCTGGCCATCAACTTTCCCCTTTATAGCGAAGCTCTGCGACGAACGGTTGGAGCGCCTATAGGGCACAAACTTTTCGGGTCCTTCAAAAAAGCATAAAATCGGCAATATCTCTGGATATACAAAGTCTAGACAAGAATCTTTTGGCACCACAAATTGTTGCCGTGGGTCGCCCATACGTGCAAAGTTTCATCCTGATTGCTTTCGGCGTTCGCGAGCAGTGCTCCAAAAACTGGGGAGGAGAACACGAAGAATTGTAACATTTTTGGAAACTATTGACCCCTTACAGTAAAACAAGGAAACGCGTTATGGCGCGTTCGATGCCCCAGAAGAAGGCGGTTCACTTGCGCCATAACGCGTCGAAATCCGTTCAGGCAATCAAAAGTTATAGGGGATCGAAATTTCAAAAAAACCGCACATTGAGAAGTCGTCACATATTAGGGTTGTATGCTGAAGCGTACACCCTGATATGCGTTCCAAAGTCAATACGCTCTACAGAATGCTGTATAAGTGTGTCCAGTCCAAAAGACGCGTTAACGTTCTAAACGTATACAGTTGGCTTTTGCGGTTCAAAGTGCGCCGTAATCTCCAAAAGCGTTCTAAAGCTCATTTGATTCGGATTTCATCTCAGCAACGATGCCAGCCGTCTTGCCAGCTCATTTCACCGGCGAAAGCGATCCTTGGTGTGTAGAACGAGTAAGGTGCTATTTTAGAGTCCAAAAGACGCGTTAACGTTCTAAACGAATACAGTTGCTTTTGTGGTTCAAAGTGCGCCGTAATCTCCACAAGCGTTCTACCGCTCATTTGATTCGGATTTCATCTCAGCAACGTTACCAGCCATCTTCCCAGCTCATTTCACCGGCGAAAGCCACACTTGCTTTGTAGAACGGATAGGGCGCCCTTTGAGTGACCAAAAGACGCATTAACTTTCTAAACAAATACAGTTAGCTTTTTGCGGCCAAAAGTGCGCTGCTCTCCGTGAGCTTTCTACGACTCATTTGATTAGTATCACGCACGCACGCACCGTAAAATAACGCACGCACGCACGCACCGTCACGCACGCACGCACGCAGAAGGCACCGACATGCACGCACTGTCACGCACGCTCGCACGCACCGTCACGCACGCACGCACGCACAACACCCCGACATGCACGCACCGTCACGCACGCTCGCACGCACCGTCACGCACGCACGCACGCACGCAGAAGGCACAGACATGCACGCACTGTCACGCACGCTCGCACGCACCGTCACGCACGCACGCAGAAGGCACCGACATGCACGCACTGTCACGCACGCTCGCACGCAACGACATGCACGCACCGTCACGCACGCACCACACGCGTGCACATCAACCCTATTGGGAAAATAGCGAGCCATGCCGATATTTTGCACTACTGCGTGAGCATGTACCTAAACCGTACAATGTTGCCGTTCGGGGCGCAGAAAGCGGGGGCGTAGGCGAAACGCGTGCGTGCGCGCCTGCTTGCGATGGATGCGCGCGTGCACGGCGTGCGTGCATGCTGCGCTTGTGCTTGCCCAAAGACCATTGCCCCAAAAGAATTGTTTGGTTGGAATGCATAGGCAAGCCTGACACCACAAGATGCACGATGGGTTCAACCTACCCGAAACGATTTCACTTTCAACGAACCATTCAGGATGCTAACACCAGCTGGCACGCGCCTTCCAGCCGCGAGGCACGGGCGAGATTTGAGCTAGTCAAAAGGTGCAGTCGCGGTGCCCTTACAAGATCGGAAGTGTCGAGGGGGGGTAGGTATACAGAGAGAGGGAATGGGAGAGACCACGCACTGTAACTTTCGGTGGGGAGGAACTTCCAGTGAAGATGCTGGTGGGGAAGAGGCGCTGCTGGCAATAGAAGGGATGCTGACTCCAGTACGTCCCGCTCGGCCGTGTCAAGCAAGCAGATGTTGGCGCAGCTTGTGGGCGGTCAGCGAGCGGCAAAACAACATAGCCACGCCAGTGTGGTGTGGCTGTCGAAAATATCTGCTCACGGAGATGCGCACCTGAACAAAAACACGTTTGTATGACGTCTCTTTTATGTACTGGAAGGGGCTGTGGGTTTGTCGCTGAACCTGCGCATTCTCAGATCGCACTTGTTACTATAGGGGGGAGGTGAGGAGCACCCCAAGCCCATATCGTACAGCTTACCAAACCGCGAAATAATTTCAGATTAAAAAACCCCCAATAATTTCAGATCATACGTAGAGATGGAACCCAGCCCACCTTCACTGTGTCGTCGTCGGCCGCAGCCGCAGCCCTTGCCATGGCCGAGCCACACGGACAGGGGCGTCCCGTCCCGTCACAGAGCAGTCCTTGAAGAGGGAATCCACGTCGCGCAGCAGCTCACCTGCAGACACACACGTTGAATCAAGCACACGCCACAGCCAAACGCACACTCAGGAAGTCAGCCCAAGAATTTCCAGACCAAATCCGAAACCCCCCGCCGCCCCACCTCCAACCAAACTGAAATCGCCCTGTAATTCAAATTGCACACCGAAATCCCTACCAATCTTCTTACGCGCAGTGCAGCATGCTTGCTGCGAAATCCCCATGGCTCATTAGCGCACAGCAATATCCCCACCCCATTTATTCAATGTCACCCGCGAAATTCCAACCGTTAAGACTCACTTTTTCTAAAAACCAAGCATTGGGTGGCCAAATCCCCGAAATATTTTTTGATTTCCACAAAAATTTGCAGATATCGACTCTCTTTGGTGCTCATTACGAATCTGTGTTTCGAATAAAAAATAATAATTTTGGTCATGAATTATGGTAAATCGAATTTTTCTGGTAGATTATTTAACTTTTTTGACCATAACTTTGCAACCGTACGTCCAATCGCGATTCTAAAACATTTTCGGAATCCTCGTCAAATTCTGCATATGATACGGTCACATTCGGGGATCCGTTGACTTTGCTTCATAAAAAACCTTGCAGTTCAAAAATTTGATCGCACTCATTTTTTGGGTTTTTTGAGGATTACTCGAATTGAAGAACTTGCACACTTAGCTCTATAGTGTCCACATAACTTCGACATTGTCCCCACACAATCCATAGAAAAGCGGCGAAATTCAGGTTGCCGGAACCAGATTTTTTCGCGGCCAACGTTGTCAGGTGCAGTGCTGTAGTCACATAAGTGCACACACAGAAAGTGTTCTTAACTATACATACCGGAGTTTTCCAATCGCAAATTCTAAAAACATTTTCGGGAATCCTTATCAAATTCTGCATCTGATAAAATTATCCGACATCTAGGAATCAATTGACCCAGCTTCACAAATAATCTCACAGCTCAAAATTTTGAGTTTTTGTGACTGCACTCAATTTCTGGGTTTTTGGAGCATTACTCGAATTTGAAGAACTTGCACACTTAGCTCTATAGTGTCCTCATAACTTCGACATAGCCCCCACACAATCCATAGAAAATCGACGAAATTCAGGTTGCCGGAACCAGATTTTTTCGCGGCGAAAGTCGCCAGGTGCAGTGCTGGAGTCACATAAGTGCACAAAAGAAAGCGCTCTAACTACACAGTCCAATCGCGATTCTAAAAACACTTGCTGAATCCTTGTCAAATTCTGCATCTGATTAGATTGCATTTGGGAATCTATTGACCCAGCTTTATAAATAACCTCACAGTTCAAACTTTGGAGTTTTTGGGGTTTTTTTTTTGGGGGGGGGGGGTTGGGGTGGGGGTTCAGAAAGACCTGGGTGGAGGGTCGGAGAGGGCGTGGGTAGGGTGAAAGTGAAACCCAGCACCTGGGGGAGGGAAACCCTCACCCCCACATGACTCAATCTACACCTATAGTTGCCACCTGCAGTCGAAAGTTTTCCCTCCCCCCTGCCACACCCAACCCTCACCCCAGAATCCTTCCAAGGTCAACATGTCTTCAATTAAAAATAGTATTGTATTCTGACACACATCAACCCCTTTCAAAATGACCTCCCCACACACCCCACACACACAGCACATGGTCTCCAACCCTACCCCACATAAAAAAAAAAAAATGGGTTACATGTATGCGCCTCCACCCCCCCAACAACCACCCCCCCACCCCCCTCAAAGGCGCATCCCTGCCTCAGCTGTGTATAGGCGAACATACACAGATTTCGTTGTTCTCATAACTTCGTCGTTTCTCCTAAAAAAAAGCAAAGCGCACAACCCACTCCCACAGCCCTCCCCCCCACCCTACCAACAATATAATCCTTGAAAGACATGCATGCGACGAAAAGTCACATTGAAATTCAGATTATGCTTTTCAAAGTCTGCCACAGGAAGGTTACTGTGAAATTTGAATCCACCAGTTACCTATCAAACGCCTACAGTAATTTTATGAATGAAACTGTGCTCAACATTTGGATGTTTCTACATTTGGATTTGGATGTGATGTGAGAAGGAATGAGGTCCACCTTATGCAGACCGAAAAATTTGACAAGGATTCCGAAAAGTGTTTTTAGAATTTCGATTGGACTGCAGAATGTGTATTTTCGGACCGCTTCTGTGTGTGCACTTATGTGACTACAGCACTGGACGGGCGGTTCTGGTCTGGCCGCGAAAAAAATCTGGTTCCGGCCGCGAAAAAATCCGTTGCAACCTGGAATTTCGCCGCTTTTTTATGGATTGTGTGGGGGCTATGTCGAAGTTATGTGGACACTATAGAGCTAAGTGTGCAAGTTCTTCAAATTCGAGTAATGCTCCAAAAACCCAGAAATTGAGTGCAGTCACAAAAACTCAAAATTTTGAACTGTGAGATTATTTGTGAAGCTGGGTCAATAGATTCCCAAATGCAATCGTATCAGATGCAGAATTTGATAAGGATTCCGAAAATGTTTTTAGAATTGCGATTGGACTGCAGACTGTGTAGTTAGAGCGCTTTCTGTGTGTGCACTTATGTGACTACAGCACTGCACCTGGCGACTTTGGCCGCGAAAAAATCTGGTTCCGGCAACCTGAATTTCGTCGATTTTCTATGGATTGTGTGGGGGCTATGTCGAAGTTATGAGGACACTATAGAGCTAAGTGTGCAAGTTCTTCAAATTCGAGTAATGCTCCAAAAACCCAGAAATTGAGTGCAGTCACAAAAACTCAAAATTTTGAGCTGTGAGATTATTTGTGAAGCTGGGTCAATTGATTCCCAAATGCAATCGTATCAGATGCAGAATTTGATAAGGATTCCGAAAATGTTTTTAGAATTGCGATTGGACTGCAGACTGTGTAGTTAGAGCGCTTTCTGTGTGTGCACTTATGTGACTACAGCACTGCACCTGGCGACTTTGGCCGCGAAAAAATCTGGTTCCGGCAACCTGAATTTCGCCGCTTTTCTATGGATTGTGTGGGGACAATGTCGAAGTTATGTGGACACTATAGAGCTAAGTGTGCAAGTTCTTCAAATTCGAGTAATCCTCAAAAAACCCAAAAAATGAGTGCGATCAAATTTTTGAACTGCAAGGTTTTTTATGAAGCAAAGTCAACGGATCCCCGAATGTGACCGTATCATATGCAGAATTTGACGAGGATTCCGAAAATGTTTTTAGAATCGCGATTGGACGTACGGTTGCAAAGTTATGGTCAAAAAAGTTAAATAACCTACCAGAAAAATTCGATTTACCATAATTCATGACCAAAATTATTATTTTTTATTCGAAACACAGATTCGTAATGAGCACCAAAGAGAGTCGATATCTGCAAATTTTTGTGGAAATCAAAAAATATTTCGGGGATTTGGCCACTTTGAATCTTCAAAGCTTGGTTCTTACAAAAAGTGAGTCTTAAGTACAGAGCAGTCGCTGATTAAGGTAAGGAATTTTATGTCGAAACATCAACTAAAACGCCCGTTTGGGAAACGCAAAAACAACCCGTGCACCATTGAAGGCGCTGCAATCTCCTCCCCCTTACGTTCTCTCTTGCAATTGCAAATCAGTTTTTGAAATCGTACAAAAGATCATACGGATACCTGTGCAGGGAGGGGATATATGGGGGGGGGGGGTGTACGCTACCCTTTCCCGAAAGACTCATCGATTATCGGCATCAGAACCCAACCCCTCCCCTGAATTTCCTTTTTTTTGAAGCTTCAAGAAAAGCGATATCGCAATAATTGCAAAATACTGGCAGATCATATTTTGAGCATTACAACAAGTCGACTTAGACGTACGTGCACAAGAACAAGAACTTCCGAAAAATGGCGATTCATCCCTCACACTCACCCCCACACTCACACTCACCTATTCTCATGTCATCATGCTATGATGCATGCATACGATACTGTAAAATCGGTATTAAGCGACGAGATCGGGGCACAGGGCCAGGGGTCTTCTGAATGTGTGCGTGTCGTGTCGCGCAGTCAATCACTTGCTTTTGGCTAACACCAGGAAGAAAGACTATTTATTGAAATTTATTGAGAAATTGTTAAAATTATTGGAATTTATTTTCAAACGCAAATTCACTTGTGGTTGTGGGTTGCTACAAAAGGTGGATAATTCAATGGAGACGCTTAAAACCGATCTTACGGTAAATGAAATTCTGACGTATACATCCAATCCATCCCGACCTTGACTTAAACAATCCAGCCAAAAAGGTTCGACAGAAATGGCGCCGCAGCAGCTCTTCTTCTCGCCGGCAGTACGACGACTCGACTCGGCAAGGAACTGGGGACACCCCCGCGTCGGCAACGCCACGTTTGCAATCAACAGCTCACATGAAGCAGCAATTCTACTTCAAAAACATTTTCAAAATATTCGCGCGAAACGCAACTCAAACGGTTACGCTTAAATGCAGCACACGTTAAATGCAGCACAGGTTGTATATGATAAAGAATGCAGGCAGGTAAAGTATGCAGGCAAGTCGACTTTCGCTGCCTAAGCCTAAGACCAAGCCTAAGCTAAAGCCTAAGCAAAAACCTAAGCCTAAGCCTAAGCAAAGCCTAAGCCTAAGCTAAAGACTAAGCAAAAACCTAAGCAAAAACCTAAGCCCAAGCCTAAGCAAAGCCTAAGCCTAAGCAAAAACCTAAGCCTAAGCAAAGTCTAAGCCTAAGCCCAACCTTAAGCCAAGAAAAAGCCGCGGAAGTCAACTTGCTTGCATACATCACCTGCTTGCATGCCTGCATCCTTTATCACATACAACGTGTGCTGCATTTAACGTGTGCTGCATTTAACTGACACCAACTCAAACAATCATAACCAACCAAAAGGTAGTGGGGAGCAGGGAAGAGGCCGCAAAAGAAAGCGGAGGACGTACAGTAAACGCCGTCTTGGCAAGTCACGAGGGAAGCGTTACAGTGGACGAGATATCGAAAAAAGTTTGTGTATGTGTATGTGTATGTATATACACAAACGATTTTTTTGTGTTTTGTGTATGTGTATTTTTTGTGTATATACGTATATTTTTTGGTTTGTGTATGTGTATTTTTTTGTGTATACCGTAGGTGCAAACCTTCGCAAAGATTTGCAAGCAACAACGGATTCGAATCACCAGGGAATCCGTAAATCCTCCGGTAGCGCCCAAGGTCACTATTCACTATAGGTTAGGTAGCTTAACCTGCCATTCCCTCGAGCTGGACGAACTGTGGAGAGGTGCAATATGAGCCTCAGTGCTAGTCGTTTTAACATTACGAGCAATTCCACCCAGTGGGGTGGCTATATTCCTTCATCGTGCTAGACTTCTCTTCGAAAACATGAAGGGCGGAAATTCCTTCCATTGGCTGATAACTGAGGTGCTGGGAGCGAGGTAGGTGTGTTCTCAAGGGAAGCGTACGCGCATAGGTATTTGCATTACCCCCACCCTCAAGACGAGAGAGGAAAATAGACACAACTTAGAGTATTAGAAGTTAGAATAGTAATTAGTTAGCTAAGATCGTGTATGCCAACGCCAATGTTTAGGAGGGCAGTCCATACGCATGCACGCACGCACGCACGCACCGGCACGCAATGACGCTGCAATGGCTATTGAACCATATTAGACAAAAAACAGAAGAACAAACAAACAATGAACAAATGAACATAGATACATGTAGAGTAGTTGAGCGACTCACATACGATTTTTGAAAAAGATTATGCAGGCACCTCTCAAAATAGCCATAAAAATACAGTAGAAATACACAAACTGTAAAATACACAAACTTTGTGTATTCCATCATGTTTGTGTATGTATATGTATATTGGATTTTGTTTGTGTATGTGTATGTGTATGTGTATATACGTATAAAATACACAAAAAAATACACAAACATTGTTTGTGTATGTATATACTCGTCCACCCTAGGAAGCGTATGCGGTGCGCTCGCGCGAAAAAAAAATTTTTTTTTTTTTAATTTAAAAAAAAAATCGACCAACTTTTTTTTTTTTAAAAAGAAATTTTTTTTTTTTTTAAAAAGAAAAGTTAAAAAAAAATTCTCATCCCTAGTACCGTCCTCTATCTTCAGATGACTCTAGCCCACTCGCTGCTTTTTTGGACAGTCTCCTCTCTGTTAGGCACCCTGTGGCGATTGTTGGCGACATCAATCTGCCCTGCGCTGACGTCACGCGCAGCAGACTCGCAGAATCACGTAGAGTGCACGCGCACGCCCTGCTGAGAGAGCGCTGTTTCACCAGATCAACAACATGGGTCTGTCCCAGCATGTAACCACTACCACTCGTGGCGAAAACATCCTTGACCTAATCTTGTCTAACCATCAGGACGCAGTGGACTCGGTCTCTGTCGAGCCGCCTTGCATCCCTTCCGACCATATGGCAGTCACGTTTGAGATCACTAGCTCGCTGATGAGCAAGGCCGACGAGCGCGTACACCACGCATTCCATATCGCAGATTACGACTCCATACAAGAATACTTGTCTGCTATAGACTGGGCTGCAAACTTTGCCGCATGCACAAACATTGAGCAGATGTGGACACTTTTTAAGGAAGTCATTTCGGAAGCTATAGAGACTTTTGTTCTGCTGCGCACAACCAATGAGAAAGGCCCAAATCTGAGCAAAAGTGTTCAAAAGCTGGTGACGAAGCAGAAGCGCCTTCATGGAAAGTACAAGCATACCAGGGACGCGGCTGATTTGCGCCGTTGCGAAGCCGCTAATAGGGCAGCACGTCTGGCCGTGCAGCGAGAGCAGCGTATCGCCCAAAGGGGAAACACAAAGGAGTTCTGGCGCTGTTTCGTCTAGAATGAAGACGCGAGCTGACGTAGCCCCCTAACTGCTGATGATGGTACGCTACGGTACACTGATAGCGATAAGACAGAAATCCTGAACAAGCAATCCTCCTCTGTGTTTGTGTCTGATTACCGACGCCCGACTACCGTAACGCCGCATACCCGCAACACAATGCAAGAACCAGTATTTGAGCCCCACCATGTTTATGCTATCCTGCAAAAATAGCCTTCCAAGTTCTCGTTTGGTTCTGATGGCATTCCTCAAATCTTTCTCAGAAACCTGGCACTTGTTTTGGCTGACCCACTATCCCGTCTGTTCCGATTTATGTTTGCTGCGGGCGAAATTCCTAATGATTGGCTCTGCGCAAATGTAACACCTGTTTTCAAAAGGGAAGCAAATCTAGGTAAGCCAGTTAGTTAACTATCGTCTGATTAATATCACCAGCACCGTGTGCAGAGTCATGGAAAAATGTTGAAACGCCATCTATCAAATTTTCTTTGCACTGAGCAGCTGATTACCACCAAGCAGCACGGGTTTCTCTCTATGCACAGTACTGTAACTCAGCTATTGGAATGCATAAACGATGGACGCATGACCTCGATGTGAAGACAAGTAGGCTAATCAATTCTGCATCAGCCCGATCATATTCACCAGTTGGTTCTGTCGCAGGGCTCCAGCGACGCGACAACCTGCGGCATTGGCAGCGTCGTTGACAGCCTCCTCGTTGCCGCTCTCCTCGTCTTCACTCTCGTCATCGTCGTCTCCGTAAGCGTGGGGCCCATTCAGAATGCAGAAATTATGGAGCGCGACGCACGAGTTGATGACCGCGCCGCCTGGCGCGGCTCTTGTCGGAGAAACTAGAGGCAGCCGAACCTCATCTTGAGTAGCCCAAATGCGCTCTCGACGATTCGCCTCGTCTTTCTGTGCTTTCGGTTGTACAGATGTTGGTTTGCCGTCAAATTGTCTCCCTAAACCTGTCTAGGTATATTATTGTCAAATGACTGCAAAGTGTAAAACTGACTCTAATTGGTGGCATTAGCCACTCCTTGAGCGGAAATGCGGAATCACCAAGCAGCACTGCGCCTGGGAAAGGTCTAAAGCCCTCGTCGAAGCGACGCTGCAGGGAGCTGACCCTGAGAACGCGGGCGTCATGAACACTGCCGGGCCAATTGGCACTGCAGAAATAGAAGCTCAAGTTTGGGCCAGCGACCATGAGACAGTCCAGTGAATGATTCTGATGACGGTCGACGAACAGCGGATCGTCCTCCATCGGAGCAACGATGTTGATTAGCATGCCATCAACGGCCCCACTTTCATGAGATTCGAATCGCAATGTCTCCTTGATGGGACGCTTGGCTCTGGTCACTATCAGCGGTCATCTGGAGTCCGCTTGGGGCTCTTCTTGATCCTCTTCGTTGGTGTTTGAGGTGGCTTGGGTCTATGCAGTGGTGTAGGAGTCTTAGGCTCTTCACGCACAGCAAACTTAATCGGTTGCCAAGAGCCATCTCTGGAACATGGTTCTGCATGAGCATTGCTACAAACTCGTCCCAACCAACTGGATTCTCTCTAACATAGTTTTGAACCGTATTGAACCAGAGATTGTATGGCCACTGCTATCCAGCAGTTCAGTACAAAATGGGCGTGGCCATAGTCCGTGATCACAAACAAATTTAAATGCAGATCGCACCCAGAAGGCAAGTAACAGAGAGCAAGATACAGATCAAGGTGGGGCTGCATGAGTTAATCGTCTACAATCTCCCCTGGTTGCATTGTCTTTTTTGGTCTGTTTTTTCTGCAATGGCTTTGGCTTCCTCTTTCTTTTGGCTTCCTCTCTCTCTCTCTCTCTCTCTCTCTCTCTCTCTCTCTCTCTCTCTCTCTCTCTCTCTCTCTCTCTCTCTCTCTCTCTCTCTCTCTCTCTCTCTCTCTCTCTCTCTCTCTCTCTCTCTCTCTCTCTCTCTCTCTCTCTCTCTCTCTCTCTCTCTCTCTCTCTCTCTCTCTCTCTCTCTCTCTCTCTCTCTCTCTCTCTCTCTCTCTCTCTCTCTCTCTCTCTCTCTCTCTCTCTCTCTCTCTCTCTCTCTCTCTCTCTCTCTCTCTCTCTCTCTCTCTCTCTCTCTCTCTCTCTGTGTGTGTGTTTGTGTGCGCGTGTGTGTGTTTAGCTCTCCATCCGTTGAGCCTTCATCCAGTCGTTTCGTCCATTAAGCACGTGCAGTGTGGATCAGTAATATACACTGTTGAATACCGCCATTGACGTTTGTCTTGTACTACCGTATTCAAGCATTCACTTCGAAGAATTTATCACTGCATACTTAAAAAAAACGTTGCTGTACGCACAATCCAGTGTTCCGTCTTAACGCTCAAAGTAGTGGGTGGAACCAACAAGACCTCTCCGTGCAGTATGGAGGTAGATTCCTTGCAACCAAACAACATTTTTCCACATGGAAAGGTGACGATACTTCACACACTGCAGACTCACACACAAGCGAAGACGCCCACAAGCTAATTATGCAGCGCCTTTTTTCCTTGTAAACGTTGCTCTCATTGGCTATCCAGTGGGCCACGCCTTCCTACGCTTTTGCGTGCGTGTGAGACGTTTGAGGCGCTCACCATCTTGAGACGTGTCTCGAGATAGCGATTAAAGTTTATTCGTGAATTGACGGTAATACCAGTTTCAATTTAGTTCAATTAAAACAAATGTGTGAGAATGTCGGAGCAATAACCGTGGAACACGCGAAAAGTATTCAGCAGCAGGAATCGAACTTGCGACACTCAGAGAGGGTGTCTGACTTTCCGGGCCAGCGCCTTAACCGCTCAGCCACACTGCTGCGAGTTCCCAATTGGGAATTGCTCCTTATATAGGGAGGAGAGAGTGTTGCTACATGCTTTTTAGCCCCAAACAGGTAGCTGTGATTGCTGTGGTCGCATCTGCAGACCTAGCAGTAGTAATTACAATGAGAGCGGCTGAGTCTCAAGCTCCCTAGCCGCCGACGCTCTCACAGCTGCCTGTTTGGGGCTAAAAAGCATGCAGCAACACGGTTCTAACGAGGACCTCCCTGTATAAGAATTCCCAATTGCGAACTCGCAGCAGTGTGGCTGAGCGGTAAAGGCGCTGCCTGGAAAGCCAGGCACCCTCTCATAGGGTTGCAGGTTCGATTCCTGCCGCTGCATACTTTTCGCGTTTTTGCAGGGTTGTTGCTCCGATATTCTCACCAATTTGGTCACACCTCGTTTCTCACCACACTCTAAAACAAATGTTGTATGCTTACCTGCAAGGTGCTCGACAAGAAACTTTGTTTTGCTGCGAGTTGTGTTTGCAGTCCAGTGGTCGTGAAGTTTTCGAAGCTTTACGAAAAGAAGTAGTCGATCTTTCAGTTTCGTTGAAATGGAATCCATGCCTGTGTCTTGTAGCCAACTAGAATACCTCTCTTGGGCACTGCAACCATCTGTGGACATGTCATACATGCATGTTTCATATGGCACTGTGTTTGAAAGATGACTACATATCCAAATTGGAACTCGTAGGCATGTATGTATCTGTTGTAGGGAGAAGAGGAATCCCTTTTCTCCCAATGGAGAGAAAGATTTTCCACCTTCCTCCATCTTCTGGCTCAATTCTCTGTCTGCCTCTCCATAGTTACCAGTCTAATGCATAGTACAATATGCAGCATATTGCATCAAAGAACAGCAGTTTCTGTCAACAGATACCAGTCACAACGAGTGACACGGAAGGGGCAAACACATGCACATGCGCATCGAAACAGCGCAGGAGTGTACCCAAACACCAAAGCCACAAGCTAATGAGATGTGCTGTCACATTGGGCTTCGGGCGGCTCATCTCATCCTCAGAACGTGAGAAAGCGCGTTCAGTCGTAAGGCTGGGTTGTAGTTGTCTCTAGTGACCATGTTTTATGCTGCCCTACAGTTGTCATCAGCATTCAGAGCTCCAGTCACGTCTCCTCAACGTATTCAGCTTCTCTGTCTGTGCCTTCAAGACACTTTTGCTCGTTCAACACAATGTTGTGAATGATCAAGATTTTCCGGCTTCCATTGCAACATCAAGGAGTCCGCAGCCTTTGGCAGCCTTGTTGATGCCCCAAAAACAGCACTTCTTGCTTTTGGCGTCCAGTTTATTTAGAGTTGTTAAGGTTTTTTCAACCGGTTTTATTTAAAGAAGTTCAGTCTTTAAAAAAACATGGCTCTCAGATTTTTTTCTGTGAAAAAACCTGTTTTTCCTTTTTTAGTCACTTTTCACTACTTTTGGAGATTATATGACAATGTTTGTATGTAACTTGATGCCCATTGCACAAACATTCGTGATGCCTATGTATTTGCAGTCATACTTCGACACAGCACAGCAGCCACCCAGAAATGAACTGAAAGTCAACAAAGTGATCAAATGTCTTTACTGCAGCTGGCGATCAACCAAAGCTATGTGCCACATGTGCATGTGAGATGTTGTCAGGCACAAGTTCTATGTAAATAATGAGCTGAACTGCTACATCGTTGAATGTGGAACATGGTATGGTACACATCATACATGTTGTACATGGTGTACATGTACATGGTGCACTCTGGTTTATGCTCCTCAAATCTTAGGAGAATGAAATTATGCAAGAGTGCTCCTGCTGTGCCTACTTATACCTCCTACCCATGTTAGAATATCCTCTGTTAATTTTAGGTCCAGGTTCTGAGGCGATTTTGAAAAGTTCAAAATAAACTGTACTTTTTAAAATAAAACGGTTTTTATTAAAAAACACCAGAGTTTTCCATTTGTTTTTACAACTCTAAGTTAATTACACATGTTTGGTTTTTGGATTGTGTTTGTAGGTCAAGCAACCAAACACATGGAAGTGACTCACTCCTTCAGTGTGCTTGTAGAACATGTTGAATGGCCTAATTTCAACTGCTGCACTGGGACTGCAAAATTTCAAACACTTTTTTTTTGAAATTTCAGATTCAGATACAATTTTAGACACCTTCAATCCGATGCAATTTCGGATATTCAGCATGGTGCAATACACATCTGTGTTGTTGTTGACCACAAATTCTTTGGCAGCTTGGCATCTGACAGTAAAGTGCCAACAATTTCAACCAACGTTTCTGCAGTCTTGCAGCTAGCGATGTCAGTGATGGCAAAATGTTAAGACTTATAAAAGTGCAAATACTGTTCACTTGTTAAAAAAAAGAGTTAACAAATTAAGTCAATTGCCGCCTTTTTTAATTAAGAATTGATAAAAAGTATTTTAGCTTATTTAAATTTAAAAATTCGGAAAAAAAAATTTGATTTTTTTTTATTATTAAAAATAAAAAAAATATATATAGTTGGCAGACTTTTTACTTACATTGCTACTCTCAGCTAGTGATGTCACCAAAAATTGCAAATGAATTATTATTTTTCTAATGTTTAACTATTAAGAAAATTCCAAATAATTATTAATTTAATTTATAACCTTAAGATATTTGAAATAATCTTTGATTGAATTTTTAACGTTGAAAAAATCTGCAGAGGACCCTAGCAAGTAGAGCTGCAAACCGACCAAATGTTCGGTATTTTCGGTATCGGTATATATCGAAATTGAGAATTGTCGGTATTTTTCGGTACCGTATATACCGCATCTGATAATTTCGGTATTGTCGGTATTCGGTTCGGTATTCGGTATTTAAATATAAGCGTGGGCGATAGGACAAATTACCATCTTGATCACCGCTTTCCACCAGTATCTCTTTCTAGGCCTCCTGAGTACTTGAGGAAAGCGGCGCAGAAGACTAGAGCAGCTGCTTGGCTTTGCTAGCATTAGCGACTTTTGTGGCGATCACTGTAGATCAGGCCAATGAAAACTCTCGCATGATAGTGGCCTCAGCCACAATGTATGTACCCTGTACATGTACTTCCCAATCCCAACTCTGCATACCGAATAATATTAGGGGGTCAGCAGACGCTGACACGTCAAAGAAGCTATACTGCTTGTGGAGAGCAGCTACTAACCCGTTTACACTGCCTCAGCATTGCTTTCGTGGTGCGGGAAAGTCTCAAACAGAAGTTGACGTCAATAGCGATATCTGGCCCCCGTTGCTTCCTATTTTTTGCGCAAATCGCGTGTCGTAAACCACTGGAATCGCGTTTTGCAACCCCGAAAATCCCAAAAATACCGAATACCGAATACCGAAAAATGTGCGTCGGTATTTTCGGTTTCGGTATATACCGAAATTTTGAAATATCGGTATTTTCGGTATCGGTATATACCGAAACCGACTATTTTCTTCGATATATACCGAAATTTCGGTATATACCGACTTCAGTTTGCAGCTCTACTAGCAAGCCTTCTTCAAGTGCAAGCAAGTCTTCGTATGAAGTAGACCCCTACTTGGTACAAAGTGGACTTGGAAATGGACTCCTGCTTACTCCTTGGTAGAGATGAGATGTATCTGATGCAGTGCATGCATGGTAGTGCTCTGTGCACAGGCAAAGTGTTCTGGCTGTGCTCTTGGAAAAGTGTCATTCGGCAGGATGTCACATGGGTGAATTGTTGTTGGGCGAGTTGTAACATGGGTGAGATGTCATTGGGCGAAATGTTGTTGGGCGAGATGTTGCATCACCCCATCCACCAAGTGTGATGGGACTGAAAGGAAAGACAATAAATTTGATTGCAACATAATGCCAACTATGTACATAGAGGTGGGTAAAATGAACAACAATAATCAATGGGAAAAGACAAAATTGCCATGAACAACTTGAAAAGTCTATTGAAAGATCAATTTTTTGCAAGTATGTGATTACAAATTGTCACAAAAACAACATGGTAGACAATTTTAATTTCTAAAAAAATCTAAATAATCGTTTATTTAATTTTTAATTAAAAATAATGGTTGTGACAATTTTGTAACAATTTTTGTTTTTAATGTACTTAAAATAATATTTTGAATTGCTTCATTGATTAAATTTTTAGATTTGGTGACATCACTGCTCTCAGCTATGCTCAGGCCTAGGTAAACGAAAATTAATGTGTACTGCAGCAGTAGTCACTTTGAAAGTCTTTGGAGACCCTTAAACTCTTTGAACTTCTGTCACTGTTTTCTTCTGCATCTGGCATTTTGTAGATGTTCATAAATCTGGACTTGTCTTATATTACATGGGTGACCTATTTAGATCACACCTTGATCCCTGGCCCTGGGAAGATAATAACTTTACAGGTTGGAGATAAAATACCATAAACCCTATAATTAGCCCCCCCCCCTATAATTAGCCCCCCACTATAATAATACACCCTCCCAAGACCACTTTGAGTTAATAAGCCCCCCCCCTATAATTACGTCCCCTCCTAAATGGACCATCATCTAAAAGGCACATGGTTCCATGTCTGGGTGTATGTATGTACACGTATGTGTATGTGAGACTGTGTGAGAGTGTGTTAGGGTGTACCAACGTGTGTACAGTGCCTTTTTCCCTTAAAAATCGCCTCCACGCGTCTTTTTGCCCACACATCTTTCCACTCATCGACACTTCCAGTTTATGGGCCCCCCTATAATTAGCCCCCCCTATAATTATACACCCTCCTAGAGCTCAAACAAAACAATTATCCCCTGGGGGGCTAATTATAGGGTTTACAGTAGTATTGACATGTGTTTGGACATTGGCATCCTTCACTGAAGTGCAAGTAATGCTACACACATCCAATACAAGTAATACACTACTATTTTTAAAGTTCTTTATAATGCAGTCATCTCTCTTTGTTTGCTGTATATAACAAAGCTCAGTGTAATGAAGTGATCTGCGGGCTCCATGAGCAATGCTGCCTCCTTCAGTCCAGGAATTGATTGGTCAGTCTAAACAAGCAAGTTCCACTGTGACTTGCCTGTGAAATACTGCCATGCATTTATGGTTACCACATTGTTCCTGCTGCAATGCTAGAGTTGGGAAAAATATGTTTGGCTGTGGACTGACATATGGAATGATGTATTTCTTAAAAAAATATGGTATTTATTAATAAAATATGTTTCTCTTGAATTTATTAAGAGTATGTATGTACATACATCATAGTGATCGCACACACACACACACACACACACACACACACACACACACACATGCACGTCTGCCACTGAGTATACCAACATTGTCCATCATTATGACAAGTTCTTGGAGAGCTCCAGCTTCTCTGGATTTCCACTCGATGTATTCATACATAGCATCAATTGTATAAGGCTCCTTTTGAACCAACAGCTCTTCAAGCAATTCTTCAGTTGCATTACCCGATCTGCACATGCAGGGTAAAACAATTCTTAATTGAACAACTACCATAAATCCTCCAATAATGCCCTTTGGGCACTATTTTTTTCAACCTCTCCTTACCCAGGGGCACTATTGGAGGGGACCCTATACTTTCAACCTAAAATTTTAAATGGTAATGCTAATTTTGCTGTGAAAATTGCTGCTTTTTCAATGATTTTGCTCATTTTTTTCACCATTTAATGGCTGGTTTACCATTATTAGTTGCAAACATACTATTATTGGTTTGCAGTAGTTGGTGTACACGACATACATGTACCTACCACTTGATTTTTGCCAATAAAAGGCACATGGTAAAACATACCCCTTGCCCCTGGGGGCACTAATGGAGGGGGCTCTATTATTTCAACCATGCTGTACCCAGGAGCACTATTGGGGGCACTTGAGGGGAGGTTCTATTAGAGGATTTATGGTGCTTTTTGATTTACTTTTTAGTCCCACAAAATGCGAACTGTACATATAGAAACTCTAGGATTTGGTTTAGAAATGGAATTACCAAAATTGGGAAAAAAATTGAATCATAGTGACCCTTCAAAGATGAGATATGAACTTGTGCATTAATCACTAAGGGCTAATATTATGCACACATCAGTCACACCATTCATCTTGTCCCATCACCATGCTCTGGCAGCCATTCCACAATGTCATGGCTCTGTGCTCTTGCTTCTGCTAGACAAATCTTCAGTGGTCTGGATGACTCTGTGCACAGTTGAGACAGATAGTGCGCCCCTTTCTTTGGCTCCTGCTGAGTACTCTGGTGCCATTTCTATCTTGTAGAGTGCATTTATCTGGGGCTACAAGTTCCTTCCAAGGGCTACAAATGTGCTGGTGATGCTACAAATGCACTGTCAGGGCTATGACTAGACTATACAACATCACTGGTGCTGATACTGGCAAGCGCATGGAAACAAAAACTAATTTTGCTGCTTATGTGTATGTTGTGTGTGTGTGTATCCAACTTCTTATGTTATCAACTTCCGAGAGATGTGTCTACATGCTTCTACCCTTCCAATTTGCATTTCCCTCATGAGTACCCCCAATGTAAACAACCTTTCCTCTACAGCTTCAGCTAGAGAATTAGCCCACCTATCACCACTGGAGATACAGTATGTAACATATTGGCATATGCTAAGTTTGCACAATAAACAACAAATAGAATACTTGATTTTTGGCACATTCTCCTTCATTTTCTGCAGAAATCTCATCTTTTGGTTTTCCAATCCAATTAGAAATCTAGATGTGTGATGATTAAATTCATTCAGCTTTGAAAATGCTTCAAAATTGTGTAAAAAACGAGCTTCTTTAATGAGAGTTCGATATTCAGCAGTCCTTTGAACCAACTAAATTACCCTACATTAAAAGTTGTTACCCTTGTAACATCGAGTCTGCAGTATTATTGACTACTGTCATTTTATCTGCATGTACACACACACACACACACACACACACACACACACACACACACACACCAATTATTGCTACCATTATTGCCACCATGCTACCAAGCTACCATTATTGCCACCATCTCAATCACCAATGCTGACCAACCTTTCTCATCATTGCCCTGCTGAGCTCTTGCTTTACTGAATGTGCTCCTGAATCCAGTATGTGTAAAGGCATTAAGAATGCCACCATTGGTCTGGCTGTTTCTTCTGTAATCTTTTCTGGCAAGTGCTGGTAAACAATCAGAGCCTCCTCTACATTAGTTGGATTATTTTCTAGATCAACATCAGCTTGTATGTTTGCATGTAGAGATGATGCTCCTTCCTTCATGTTGAAACCCATCTCCACTTTGGCTTCAAATCTAACTTCAGCAAATACTAAATGTAGTAAATAGCTACATGTAGTGCACAACAACAGGTGCACAACAAGATGTGTACAATATTGTGTAGCTATATACCAGTACAGTTACACCCATTAAGTGACATTTCAGTGACTATAAATGGTAATTCTTATCTATTAAAAAGTTCCAAATAATTATTTATATAACTTTTACTTTAAAATCTGCATGACAATATTATTATTTTTATAACAATTTGTTTGTTTCTTGATGTCCTTAAAATATTATTTTGAATATTTAATTAATTATTTTTATTTTATTTTTGTTGAAATTGCTACTCACATGAGACTGTGGGGACGTACTTTGAGGAGTGTTGGCCTACAGTCATACCTGGGAACTTGCCAAAAAAATTACTCAAGTTAAGTTATGTTATTTTTAAGTTGAAAATGTTGAGACAAGTTAAGTTACGTTACTCAACTTGACCTTGATTTTGAAAAACAAGTTAACTTAACTTAACTCTAACTTGAATTGCAAAAGTTAGATCCACTAACCAAGAGATGCTCGGTAATCATGGTAAATGCTGCCTAATCAATGTAATTACATTAATTTGCACGTGTGCAATAATGTAGTGCTTCTTGATTGAAAGAACACGACCTTTTACACGTCATTTTTCTTTCTTGATGTCCTCTGTGGGTAGCAGTGCAACAGGATACACAGACATGAGAGACAACTCTACAAAAATTGGGCAGAATTTGCTTCAGGATCCTGAGTGTGCACAGTATACACAAATTTAACATAACTTTTAACTTTTTTTAAAGTTAACTTTAGCACAAGTTAACTTGAGTTACTCAAGTTATTTAGAGTGTCTAACTCAAGTTAAAGTTTGCTTAAATTGACCTCGAGAACTCAAGTTAATGTTAGCCTAACTTTTCAATAACTTAACTTTAACCTACAAGTTAACTTAAATTTTTATTTCAAGTTCCCAGGTATGCCTACAGTTTCAAAATATAGATCAATGCAGTGAGACACAATGATCTATCAAAGTTTAGAAACCCACTGTGGGATGCCCTGTCTGATAAGCGTTGGGTCTGATCTGGGTCTGGTCTGATAAGCGTCTGATCTGATAAGCGATAAGCCTGAGTAGAGTTGGGAAAAATATTTTTGACTTTTTTTACGTTTTTGTTTAATACCATACTATAAAAAAATAAAATACATTTCTTGGTTGTTTTTTAAGTACATACATATACAGGTACCATACATCATAGTGAGCCATCAGCAAATTGTCCAAAGCTCAGAAATTGGTACATGTGTGTGTGTGTGTGTGTGTGTGTGTGTGTGTGTGTGTGTGTGTGTGTGTGTGTGTGTGTGTGTGTGTGTGTGTGTGTGTGTGTGTGTGTGTGTGTGTGTGTGTGTGTGTGTGTGTGTGTGTGTGCGCGTGTGTGTGTGTGTGTGTGTGTGTGTGTGTGTGTGTGTGTGTGTGTGTGTGTGTGTGTGTGTGTGTGTGTGTGTGTGTGTGTGTGTGTGTGTGTGTGTGTGTGTGTGTGTGTGTGTGTGTGTGTGTGTGTGTGTGTGTGTGTGTGTGCAGGTGAGTGGTGCATACCTAGGCGGAGTAACATGCGACCAGCAGTTGGCGCCAACTTTGGCATGAGTTCAGATGCCGAGTTTCTTTTGAATTATTCCTACCGCTTGGGGGGGGGGCACTTACCACAATGGGGTCACAATCTGGACAATTTTGTCAGTCACATTGAGTCTCGCCAGTCACATTGGTACACCACCCTATCGCACTCATTACAGTGTTTGGATACAACATGGCTGTGTCTTTACTAATTCTTTGCCATGAACATGTTTTGACAGTGGAGATAATGTACTATCTGCATCTGCCCTTGCACCATTGCAGCTGCTACCTTTAATAAGCACTCCTCACAGAGGGCAACACAAGAGCGTCACATATTCGCCTTTTTTTGCAGCCACCTGCAAATTTTTCCTTAATACCGTGTTTTTTTCGTAAGATGAGAGGGTGTTTCTGAAATTCAACGCACACACGCATGCACGCACGAATGCACGCACGAATGCACGCACGCACGAACGCATGCTCGCACGCACGCACGAACGCATGCTCGCACGCACGCACACACGCTCGCACGCACGCACGCACGCACGCGTGTGCGTGCGTGGACGTGCAGTTCAATTATAGTGCAGCGCCATAGGTGCTACATTATGTGCGTGCGTGCGTGCGCATGCAGTTGCGCTCTATTGCTGCATTTTATGAATTGCTAATTGATTTATTAATTGAAAATTTATGAATTGATGTAAAGTATGAAAATGATTGCTAAGCCACAAAATTGGAACATTTTTGGAACTATTAAACCCATACAGTAAAGCAAGGAAACGCGTTATCATGGCGCATTCAATGCCCCAGAAGAAGGCGGTTCATTTGCGCCATAACGCGTCGAAATCCGTTCAGGCAATCAAAAGCTATAGGCGATCAAAATTCAAAAACCCGCATTGAGAAATGGTCACATATTAGGGTTGAACGCTGACGCGTACACCCTGATAAACAAATGCAAAGCAACTCGCGAATGGCTCGATGTACATGTGCGTACGATGGCGCAATCGAATCCGCTCGACACCGAGACGATTTGGGGGGGGGGGGGTGTCAATAGCTGCATGCAAAATACGATAATGACGATACATAGTACATTGGTGCTACGTACATTATGTGCATGCATCCCTGCACATGCAGTTGTGATGCCTGCCTGCACATAGTGATGCAAAGTATGGGAATGATCTACACGTGCAGGCGGTCAACTTTCGTGTTTTAGCCAAACTGATCGGACCTACCCACATCAAGTTTCTTGTGAAGCAGCCCATTTGACGGTGTGTGTGCGTGCGTGCACTTCTGCAGTGCCATATTGGTTCGTCGGAGCGTAGTGGTGTAAAGAACCAAAATGATCTACACGTGCAGGCGGTCAACTTTTGTGTTTTAGCCGAAGTGATCCGAGCTACCCACATCGAGATATAGCGATTTTCCCGGAAGTGGAAATATTTTGGTGCATCGGAGCGCGTTGGCCCTAAGGAATGAAATGTTCCCCACTGATTGGCGATCAACTTTATTATTGACCTCAAATCCATCCGAGCTAACCACACCGAGATATCGCCGTTTTTCACTAATTTCCCAAGAGTGTAGAGACATATTATATTGGTGCGTCTGGGGTGACTACTTTTTTCAATGGGGGTTATTCCAGGTCATGGCGATCAACTTTCCCCATTTTAGCAAACCTCTCAGACCAAAAGCGCCTATGCAGGGCAAACATTTCTTCCAAAGTTTTAATTAGCTAATATCTCATTATCAGTAATCAAATTTTAGGTTTAGTGGATTGGCATAGACTTGCCCTAAGAAACTGTTCAAGGAAATCAAAAAAAAATTGGGAGGTTTACTCGGCACTTTTTGGAGTTTTACTCTTGGTTGGCCGAAAAAACGACTACCTGTCCAAGAAAAATCGCCAAATCGACGATATCTCAAAATCGGTGCTGCCTATCAAGAAATCCTTTCAGCGTCTATTTTCTTTGCAATAGCTCCAGATGCTGTCCGAGTTTCATATCGATACCTTTAGCTGTTCACGAGTGGCACTCCAAAAACCTGGCAAAGAACATGAAAAAAAACTATTGACTAACTGAAAAAACTTTTGGAACTATTGACCCCTTACAGTAAAGCAAGGAAACGCGTTATGGCGCGTTCGATGCCCCAGAAGAAGGCAGTTCGTTTGAGCCATAACGTGCTGAAATCCGTCCAGGCAATCAAAAATTATAGGCGATCGAAAATTCCAAAATCCGCATTCAGAAGTCGTCACATATTAGGGTTGTACGCTGACGCGTACACCCTGATATGAGGGGGTGCTACAGAGTGGGCCACTGCTAACTTCCAGCGTTTGATCGCAAATTTCACAGCCATCCCTCAGTGAATTTTGTTGAAATATTGAGCAGCTATGGTCGCATGCTAGTTTTCAACTTATTTATATCACCCAATCAACAATTATGGTCTAACATAGAAAACACATCAATTCATGAAGAGCCAATAATCATTTTGCTACAGAACGGCACTTATAGAGCATGACTCAGTGCAAACTCGTTCACAATGGCTTTTTTGAGCTGTTAAACAAAGTTTTGTGGCTTAGCACAGCCGATTTCTTTTTTAGCGAGGCCCCAGATGGAGAAGTCAATGAGAGTGAAAGTTACAGAGGCACACATATTAGACTGGCGGGGACATGATTGGTGAACTTATAGTATCTTGAGCTGATCAACACAACCAGAGCTCCACCAAACTGAAACACTGTCACACCACTCAGTGCCACTGTTCCACAGTGCCACTGCAATCATATAGTGGAACGCTGCAGCATAGGCTCACAAAACAACGACGAACCATCAGGAAGTATTCCAACCATAGCACCACCTCCAAGCCTGCCATCAAGATCCAATACTGTTTTGTGAGATTCTGCCTTCACCATCAAAGCTGCATCAGCTCCATATTCAATTCGTGAGACAATGTGAGTTGCAGACTAAAGTGACACTGTACGTTGTGTCAAAGTTGATGACTGGCCTCGCCTGCACCTTGCAAATGGTCGAGTCAGACACCCTCTTGAGAATGATCAAGACGATCTCTGATCGTGGCAGTATCCAGTGGCCAGCGCCACTGTCAATCGCATGTCGCGCATCAGTCAGAGACAGTCAGAGCAAGGCTTGCAGGAATCGAACCAGCAACCCTCAGAGAAGGTGCCCAGCATTCATCGTCGGCCCCTTACACGCTCAGTCACAATAATTTCAGTCCATAATTTGGCAACGCTACAGGGAAGTGTTTGGAAGATTGAAAATGGGCATATCACTTTTGTGAGTGTGCAGCTAGCTCTTTTATTCATAATGTTGAGCAAAAGACAGTTAATAGCGATATCACCAAGTCTAAACACTTTTTGTTTTACATTTTTATAGTCATCAAAAGTCAGAAGACTGGCTCATTTAACTACCATAAACCCTATCATTTGCCCTGGGGTGTCTAATTGTTTCATTCGAGTCCTAGCAAAGGGTGTAATTATGAGGGGGCTAAATATATGTTCTAATAAACTGGGAAGGTTGATGTGTGGGGAGCTTTGTTGGCGCAAAGCGGGCGATTTTCAAGGGAAAAGGATTGGTACACTCTAACACACTTTCACACAGTCTCACATACATGTACATACATTCACAAACACATACGCAACCAAACATACGACTCAGACATGGGACAAATTTGCCTTTTAGACGATTATCCATTTAGTGAGGGGGTGTAATTTTAAGGGGGATTCTGAATATGAGGAGAGCTAATTATTGTGTTTACCGTATTCTTCTTTAATTACAAAGCAAAATCCTACCCATTTTTTAGTAAATAAAAATGTCATTCACTCATTATTTTTGTTAAGTTAAATGTGAGTTATTAATTAAATACACGTTGCCTTAAACAGACAGGGCCCTTTAGGTTTTACCATAAACCCTATAATTAGCCCCCCGGGGGCTAATTTTTTCGTTCGAGCTCTAGGAGGGTGTATAATTATAGGGGGGGGGGGCTAATTATAGGTGGGGCTTATAAACTGGAAGTGTCGATGAGTGGGAAGATGTGTGGGCAAAAAGGCGCGTGGAGGCAATTTTTAAAGGAAAAAGGCGCTGTGCACACACGTTGGTACACTCTAACACACTCTCACACAGTCTCACATGCACATACGTGTACATACATACACATACGCGACCATGCATACACCCAGACATGGAAACATGTGCCTTTTAGACGATGGTTCATTTAGGGAGGGGGCGTAATTATAGAAGGGGCTTATTAACTCAAAGTGGTCTTGGGAGGGTGTATTATTATAGGGGGGGGGGGGCTAATTATACGGGGGGGGGCTAATTATAGGGTTTACGGTAAATTAAGAAAAGATGTCTTAATACAAAAGTATGTAAAGAACGTCTGAATCATTATCCTGTAGAGAGGTTTTTATCGTGGCAAGCAAATGTGTGGAAAATTGGGTGACGGAAAAAGCGAGACAAATAAAAGCGCGATCAAAAATGCACGTAATGCGCGAAAATGCGGTAATTTGTGTGACGCGCGTGACGACAATTTTTCTGGCGCACAAATTACCCATCACGCTTCTTTCGTCGCGCGTTTTTTCATCGCGCTTTTTTCATCGCGCTTTTTCCTAGAATCAAAAAAATAATAGCGCATCCAAAGTTTAGTACACTTCAGTTCTGTGACAGTACAATTAACACACTTTTGTGACATTTGCCAATTTGTATTCCTTGTTGTAAAAATGTTCCATATTCAGTTCAGTGAAATGGGTCCTTTTTGTTAACTGCAATGTTACCAATGCATCAGCATCTTCCCTGGAGACATCGACTGCAAATTTTGCAGTAGCAGATAATCCTACAGTAACAGGGACTGCAAACATCATCAGATCAACTTCCACCTCTGCTTTTTCTGTTTCATATGCAAAGAACAATTCATGAGTACTCAGGTCCTGATTGTATTTAAGCTGGCTTGAGAGATAATCAATTCTTTTTCTTGTTTCCTGAAACGGCAATCTAACTGAGGATTGACCGTAAACCCTATAATTAGCCCCCCCCCTATAATTAGCCCCTCCCCTATAATTATACACCCTCCTAGAGCTCGAACGAAAAAATTAGCCCCCGGGGGGCTAATTATAGGGTTTACGGTACTTTGATTTTTTTAATATTACACCTTATACGATGCAGATCCATTTGAAACCTACAGGGTGTGACAAAAGTCATGTTACACATTTGAATGGGAATATCTCATGTGGTTGTTCAATCGTTTTCTGTTTTTTGAAGTTGTAGATCACTCTTTAACTTAAATTTGTGGTTTCGAAAGTTCAAATTTGGCTTACACAATCAATGGCAAATTTAGATTTTACTCACAGACGTAATAAGCAGACTATTAGAGACGCGCACAGCAAGGAAACAATCTGGGTGTTGTCTGTGGGTCTCAGTCACACTTTCTCGCTCTCCGTAACATGGCAAACAGTGGCCCCTTTTGCGGATGATAAACATCCAATATTCTCTAGTCTTTGTGCAAGTGTTATGTAGCTTCAAATTTACACAATTCCTGCTCAAGTGCGATAGAAAACGTACATATTTATGAAGGGTATTAGAACTCCAATATCGCATGCCAGGTGCAACAAGCGTATTTGTTTCAAGGTTGTACAGATCTCCAAGAGAGATTGCAAGTCCATACACATTAATCTTCTCATATCGGTCTATTGCCAGTGCAAGTGCCAGACAGGCCATTACAAATGAGCAGTGTAAAAGGGAACGCTGGTACATCATCAATGTGATGCAACTTGCACATACAAGAGTTGTGACACCACACAACTGACTGCGGGTGCCTGATTATGCATTGAATATTCAGTGATGATGTTAGCTGTAATGAATATTCAATTGAATGGAGAACCAGTTCTGTGGCTGGTTGGCTGGTTGGATCTAGCATGCTTTGTGTACATTGTATACAGCATGTTAGCAAGGCTCCGTTTGCACCTACTGTAGCAGATGAAATATATCTAAGTTTACTTTATAGCTTACACTTCTTCAAACACTGAGAGTAGAGTTGGACTTAAACGTTTTGTCAGGGTGTGCGACAACTCGCCGACAGCCAACTCGCCACCGCCGACTCGCCGCTGCCGTCTCGCCGATGCCAACTCGCCGATGGACGACTCGCCGATGGGACAACTCGCCGACACCAAATTTTATTTTTGTTCAAGCCTTCAATTGAAACTGCATTCCGCAGCACCGCAATTTACGTATGCCCATTTACGTATGCAATTTACGTATTTACGATGCCTCTTAAGAAGTCGTGGGGCGCGCGTTCCTGAAATTCTGTCACCAGCTTGCGGATGCACCAGTCCGCGCGCCGGTACTAGCGCATCTTCTTGGTGGGCTCATGGCTCATGGCCGCCAACGAGCTTCTCCGGGTAAGCGTCGCCTTTGCGCTGGATCTTCTTGACGGCATCGATGAAGCGCCAAATGGTGGGGCGGTTCTCTCTCGCCGATCTGGGCTTGAATGTTGCGGGTGGCAGCCTCGGCGAAGTTGTTGGTGCGGTGGAAGTTGCGTGCACGTTCCACCACAGAGAAGAGAAGCGCGTCGGGTGCCGGCTGCGGCCCTGCCGGTTCAGCTTGTCTATGTAGTGCTTCTCGAACCAGTCGACGACTGGCTGCAGCTCAGGGTCGACGGCGTTCGCCACAGCGTCGAACCTGTGGCGGCTCTGGACGAGCAGCTGCACGTTGCGCTCCCTACCAAAGATGAGCAGGCGATTGTTGCCAGCAGCCGCTCCGCTGTCGTAGAGAAGAAAAGCATCTCGTCCGTCGCGTCTTTCTGGGCGTCCGTCCGCCCATCGTACAGCAAGCCAACCCCCCCCCCCCCCCCGCCCCCCTCACTGCTGCTTGAATGCGGGTAAGCCTATGTATGCATTGGCAGTGTCAGAGATGCAATCTGAGCGGCGGCGGCGAGTTGTCCCGGCGGCGAGATGGCAGCGGCGAGTTGTCCCCGTCGGCGAGTTATCCGTCGGCGAGTTGGCGTCGGCGAGTTGGCGTCGGCGAGTTGTCCTATTCCGGTTTTGTCAACATTTTATATTTAAAAGAAAGCTAATTTTGAAATTAAAACAAAAATGAAAAAAAAGTTACCACCTAAAGCGTAGTCGCCAAAAAACGCCTAAACGTCATAGACGTAACTTTGTGTCATAGTCGTAAGGAGAAGAACGCCTGAACAGTGCAACCATACCTAATGCTCTTTAAGAGTATGAACACTGCTTTTGCGAGTGCGACTATCGCTGGCGGAAAGGTCTCAGAGGTGCGACATGGCCTTCCACCACTGTGTTGTGATGTGCACTGTGATGTGTTGCTTACTCCATAGAGTTGCATGCAGCTACGTAAAGCTGTGCACGTTGAGCTGCTGAGGACGCTGATGGAGTTGCGTGCGCGAACGTACAATGACGACCTTTCGAGCAAGCAGGCGCAGAAAGCCAGTCCACTGCCGACGCACTACTGTCCTGCACGCGTACGCATTCATGCAGTACTTGTGGACCATTAGTTGGCGGTGCTCCTTAATGTGCGAGAACGCGCCCCGAGCAAAAGGATGAACGCTCGTGTCGTGACTAGTTGTGGCAACCTACGTAGCTAGGTTGCCTACCTAGTAGGTTACCTAGCCTTTTTTCGGCCTAGGTAACCTAAACTAACCAACCTACCATAAACCCTAATAATTAGCCCCCCCCCCCCTAATAATTATACACCCTCCTACGACCACTTTGAGTTAATAAGCCGCCCCCACCTATAATTACTGTAAATCCTCCAAAGAACGCCCACCCCCTCCAATGAACGCCCAGGGGCGTGCTTTGGAACACAGTTATTCAATGGTATGCTTGTCAAAATAGGTATTGTCGCGCTCTATTCTACATTTGTATCCTGTATATTGCCTGTACACACTAGAACAGCTATTGTTTAGTCGCTGCAATTTTCACCAATAACCATACAATTTTTATGTTTAACTAACGATTATCGGGTCTGCACAGCATTGTTGGAACGCCATTTAGTGGATGAATTTATGGAGCCCCCCCCCCCCTCCAATGAACGCCCCCTCCAATGAATGTCCAGGGTAGCGTGTGGGTTGAAAAAGTGAACGCCCAGGGCGTTCTTTGGGGATTTCACGGTACGCCCCCCTAACTAAAGGCTGATTCACAATGAACGGTCTTCCCATCGGTCTCGGTCTCGGTCTCGGTCTCGGTTTTCGCATCGGTCTCGGTCTCGGTCTCGGACTTTTTGACCCATGCCAAATTGACGACGCGTTGCCTCCGTGTCAGGTCCAGTGCATTTCCGTGTTTCGCCCCGCCCCTCGACCTCGGTGCTTCTCCCTGACCACCTGATGATCCGCACAATTCCCCCGTGCTTTACATGCAAATAGTGCTTCCGATCGCTTACGACCTTCCGACGCGCTTATGTTCGCTACCATATAGCGCGCGGTGATGAAACCGTTCCCCCTACCTGGCCGCGCGCCACGTGCCTTCTCTCTTGTGCCTTCTCGCGCTTACCTACAGCGCTGATTGAGAAGTGCGTCAGTCCGTGTGTGCGTGTACCAATGCGCCCCTGCGTTGTTCTGCCGGAGCTACCGGCGACGCATGTGTGTACGCCGTTGGTTTGTCGTGGCCCGCGTTGGAGTACCGAAGTATCGCGTCGGCGTCACGTTTTGGGTCGAGAAGGACACCGCCAGGCAGCAACACAGCGAGGATCGGTCAGTATCCGTGTGTGTGCGTGCCGCGCGTGTCGCCCAGCCAAGACTGGGGAGTGAAGAAGCCAGGCGTCAAGAATCGAGCCCGCTTTCTTTCGCGTTGGCCGAGTCGGAGGATCCCAAGGCGTCCTTGCCCGGTACGAGCGTGCGTCAGTTGAAGGAGCCTGTGCAGCGATTGCCGACCTTCCGCCGCCGTAGGTAGAGTAGACGGCCTTTTCCCGGCTCAGGTGTAGAATTGGTGTGAAGCGTGTGCATGAGACAGCGCCTGGGTGCCTGTCGTCGCGCATCACGGCTGAGTTTTGGGTAGCTCAGCAGCGGGGTAACCTTTCCCGGCCTTCCTGAATTTCCCCTTGCCCCGACAGTGGTGGTCCCCTCCGTTCTTCCCTCGGTTTTCTTTGCTCCCTTTGCTTTGCTTTTGGCCGCCATCTTGGATTTGCGACAATTTTTTACGGCTACCATAGTTTCCGAATAGTACACGCTTCGGTTTTGCGGTACAGGCTCTTATTCGAATACGCTCTTATTCGGTTTTCCTGGTCTCCTGCCGTATACCTTTCCGTATACGTGCCCTCCCGGTACAGTACCCGTTCGTTTAGCGCTTTTTGCTTCCTTTTGGCTTTCTTTTTGCTTTGCCGTAGTCATGCCACCTGCCGGAAGTCCCCCTCAGTGCTCCTATTGCAGTCAGTTCACCACTCGTCACCCCCATCGGTGCTCTGTCTCGGGTTGCGACCAGGCCATTTGTGTGCGTTGCCTTCCCCGCAGTCCCGATCCTGCGAATCCCTTTTGCCGCGACTGTTTGCCGCCGGCGCCCGACGCGCCCGCTGCTCTGCCCGTGGTGCCCAACCCGGCCCCGGTGCCCCATCCCGTGACCCTGGAGTCGATTTCCATGCACCTTTCGGCCATCACCCAGCGTCTCGAGACTGTCGAACAGAATCAATCGGCACTCACCACCTCTCGCACGGGTTCCCATCAGTCGGCACGCCGCAGCAGACCCGTGTCCCGCGACTCGCACG
>JASAMY010003472.1:0-33632 GCA_030248085.1 Paralinhomoeus sp. GSCO2_6 | reverse complement strand
AAAAAATCACCGTCCCGATGGCCGCCTCTACACAGACAAAGACATACGCTGTCACTTGTACAGCAACGGGACGGGACGGGACGGGATTCAATCCGAAAAAAGGACCGTCCCGATGGCGCCGCCTACACGCAGAAACACATACGGTGTCACCAACGGGACGGGACGGGACGGGATTCACTTCGAAAAAATGACCGTCCCGATGGCCGCCTCTAGCAGCAACGGGACGGGACGGGACGGGATTCACTTCGAAAAAATCACCGTCCCGATGGCCGCCTCTACACAGACAAAGACATACGGTGTCACTTGTACAGCAACGGGACGGGACGGGACGGGATTCAATCCGAAAAAAGGACCGTCCCGATGGCCGCCTCTACACAGACAAAGACATACGCTGTCACTTGTACAGCAACGGGACGGGACGGGACGGGATTCACTTCGAAGAAATGACCGTCCCGATGGCCGCCTCTAGCAGCAACGGGACGGGACGGGACGGGATTCACTTCGAAAAAATCACCGTCCCGATGGCCGCCTCTACACAGACAAAGACATACGGTGTCACTTGTACAGCAACGGGACGGGACGGGACGGGATTCAATCCGAAAAAAGGACCGTCCCGATGGCCGCCTCTACACAGACAAAGACATACGCTGTCACTTGTACAGCAACGGGACGGGACGGGACGGGATTCAATCCGAAAAAAGGACCGTCCCGATGGCCGCCTCTAGCAGCAACGGGACGGGACGGGACGGGATTCACTTCGAAAAAATGACCGTCCCGATGGCCGCCTCTACACAGACAAAGACATACGCTGTCACTTGTACAGCAACGGGACGGGACGGGACGGGATTCACTCTCAAAAAATCACCGTCCCGATGGAAGCCTCTACACAGACAAAGACATACGCTGTCACTTGTACAGCAACGGGACGGGACGGGACGGGATTCACTTCGAAAAAATGACCGTCCCAATGGCCGCCTCTAGCAGCAACGGGACGGGACGGGACGGGATTCACTTCGAAAAAATGACCGTCCCAATGGCCGCCTCTAGCAGCAACGGGACGGGACGGGACGGGATTCACTTCGAAGAAATGACCGTCCCGATGGCCGCCTCTAGCAGCAACGGGACGGGACGGGACGGGATTCACTTCGAAAAAATCACCGTCCCGATGGCCGCCTCTACACAGACAAAGACATACGGTGTCACTTGTACAGCAACGGGACGGGACGGGACGGGATTCAATCCGAAAAAACGACCGTCCCGATGGCCGCCTTTAGCAGCAACGGGACGGGACGGGACGGGATTCACTTCGAAGAAATGACCGTCCCGATGGCCGCCTCTAGCAGCAACGGGACGGGACGGGACGGGATTCACTTCGAAAAAATGACCGTCCCGATCAGCGCCTCTTCACAGACAAAGACATACGCTGTCACTTGTACAGCAACGGGACGGGACGGGACGGGATTCACTCTCAAAAAATCACCGTCCCGATGGAAGCCTCTACACAGACAAAGACATACGCTGTCACTTGTACAGCAACGGGACGGGACGGGACGGGATTCACTTCGAAGAAATGACCGTCCCGATGGCCGCCTCTAGCAGCAACGGGACGGGACGGGACGGGATTCACTTCGAAAAAATGACCGTCCCAATGGCCGCCTCTAGCAGCAACGGGACGGGACGGGACGGGATTCACTTCGAAAAAATGACCGTCCCAATGGCCGCCTCTAGCAGCAACGGGACGGGACGGGACGGGATTCACTTCGAAAAAATGACCGTCCCGATGGCCGCCTCTACACAGACAAAGACATACGCTGTCACTTGTACAGCAACGGGACGGGACGGGACGGGATTCACTCTCAAAAAATCACCGTCCCGATGGAAGCCTCTACACAGACAAAGACATACGCTGTCACTTGTACAGCAACGGGACGGGACGGGACGGGATTCACTTCGAAAATATGACCGTCCCGATGGCCGCCTCTACACACAGACAAAGACATACGCTGTCACTTGTACAGCAACGGGACGGGACGGGACGGGATTCAATCCGAAAAAAGGACCATCCCCATGAGCGCCTCTACACAGACAAAGACATACGCTGTCACTTGTACAGCAACGGGACGGGACGGGACGGGATTCACTTCGAAGAAATGACCGTCCCGATGGCCGCCTCTAGCAGCAACGGGACGGGACGGGACGGGATTCACTTCGAAAAAATGACCGTCCCGATCAGCGCCTCTTCACAGACAAAGACATACGCTGTCACTTGTACAGCAACGGGACGGGACGGGACGGGATTCACTCTCAAAAAATCACCGTCCCGATGGCCGCCTCTACACAGAGAAACACATACGGTGTCACCAACGGGACGGGACGGGACGGGATTCACTTCGAAAAAATGACCGTCCCAATGGCCGCCTCTAGCAGCAATGGGACGGGACGGGACGGGATTCACTTCGAAGAAATGACCGTCCCGATGGCCGCCTCTAGCAGCAACGGGACGGGACGGGACGGGATTCACTTCGAAAATATGACCGTCCCGATGGCCGCCTCTACACACAGACAAAGACATACGCTGTCACTTGTACAGCAACGGGACGGGACGGGACGGGATTCAATCCGAAAATAGGAACATCCCGATGAGCGCGTCTACACAGACAAAGACATACGCTGTCAGTTGTACAGCAACGGGACGGGACGGGACGGGATTCACTTCGAAGAAATGACCGTCCCGATGGCCGCCTCTAGCAGCAACGGGACGGGACGGGACGGGATTCACTTCGAAAAAATCACCGTCCCGATGGCTGCCTCTAGCAGCAACGGGACGGGACGGGACGGGATTCACTTCGAAAAAATGACCGTCCCGATCAGCGCCTCTTCACAGACAAAGACATACGCTGTCACTTGTACAGCAACGGGACGGGACGGGACGGGATTCAATCCGAAAAAAGGACCGTCCCGATGGCCGCCTCTACACAGACAAAGACATACGCTGTCACTTGTACAGCAACGGGACGGGACGGGACGGGATTCAATCCGAAAAAAGGACCGTCCCAATGGCCGCCTCTAGCAGCAACGGGACGGGACGGGACGGGATTCACTTCGAAGAAATGACCGTCCCGATGGCCGCCTCTAGCAGTAACGGGACGGGACGGGACGGGATTCACTTCGAAAAAATGACCGTCCCGATGGCCGCCTCTACACAGACAAAGACATACGCTGTCACTTGTACAGCAACGGGACGGGACGGGACGGGATTCACTCTCAAAAAATCACCGTCCCGATGGAAGCCTCTACACAGACAAAGACATACGCTGTCACTTGTACAGCAACGGGACGGGACGGGACGGGATTCAATCCGAAAAAAGGACCGTCCCGATGAGCGCCTCTACACAGACAAAGACATACGGTGTCACTTGTACAGCAACGGGACGGGACGGGACGGGATTCACTTCGAAGAAATGACCGTCCCGATGGCCGCCTCTAGCAGCAACGGGACGGGACGGGACGGGATTCACTTCGAAAAAATCACCGTCCCGATGGCTGCCTCTAGCAGCAACGGGACGGGACGGGACGGGATTCAATCCGAAAAAAGGACCGTCCCGATGAGCGCCTCTACACAGACAAAGACATACGGTGTCACTTGTACAGCAACGGGACGGGACGGGACGGGATTCACTCTCAAAAAATCACCGTCCCGATGGAAGCCTCTACACAGACAAAGACATACGCTGTCACTTGTACAGCAACGGGACGGGACGGGACGGGATTCAATCCGAAAAAAGGACCGTCCCGATGAGCGCCTCTACACAGACAAAGACATACGGTGTCACTTGTACAGCAACGGGACGGGACGGGACGGGATTCACTTCGAAGAAATGACCGTCCCGATGGCCGCCTCTAGCAGCAACGGGACGGGACGGGACGGGATTCACTTCGAAAAAATCACCGTCCCGATGGCTGCCTCTAGCAGCAACGGGACGGCACGGGACGGGATTCACTTCGAAAATATGACCGTCCCGATGGCCGCCTCTACACACAGACAAAGACATACGCTGTCACTTGTACAGCAACGGGACGGGACGGGACGGATTCAATCCGAAAAAAGGAACATCCCGATGAGCGCCTCTACACAGACAAAGACATACGCTGTCAGTTGTACAGCAACGGGACGGGACGGGACGGGATTCACTTCGAAGAAATGACCGTCCCGATGGCCGCCTCTAGCAGCAACGGGACGGGACGGGACGGGATTCACTTCGAAAAAATCACCGTCCCGATGGCTGCCTCTAGCAGCAACGGGACGGGACGGGACGGGATTCACTTCGAAAAAATGACCGTCCCGATCAGCGCCTCTTCACAGACAAAGACATACGCTGTCACTTGTACACCAACGGGACGGGACGGGAGGGGATTCAATCCGAAAAAAGGACCGTCCCGATGGCGCCGCCTACACAGAGAAACACATACGGTGTCACCAACGGGACGGGACGGGACGGGATTCACTTCGAAAAAATGACCGTCCCAATGGCCGCCTCTAGCAGCAACGGGACTGGACGGGACGGGATTCTCTTCGAAGAAATTACCGTACCTATGGCCGCCTCTTGAAGCAACGGGACGGGACGGGACGGGATTCACTTCGAAAATATGACCGTCCCGATGGCCGCCTCTACACACAGACAAAGACATACGCTGTCACTTGTACAGCAACGGGACGGGACGGGACGGGGGTCACTCTCAAAAAATCACCGTCCCGATGGCGGCCGCCTCTACACAGAGAAACACATACGGTGTCACCAACGGGACGGGACGGGACGGGATTCACTTCGAAAAAATGACCGTCCCAATGGCCGCCTCTAGCAGCAACGGGACAGGACAGGACAGGGATTCACTTCGAAGAAATGACCGTCCCGATGGCCGCCTCTAGCAGCAACGGGACGGGACGGGACGGGATTCACTTCGAAATAAAACCGCTCCGATGGCCGCCTCTACACACAGACAAAGACATACGCTGTCACTTGTACAGCAACGGGACGGGACAGGACGAGAACTTCAGGGCGGGGGGGTCAACGCGACCGGACCGGACGGGACGCACTGCGAAAAAAATAAAAAATTACCCTCGCGATCGCGCCATCTACACAGAGGAACACATATACGCTATCAGTACTTGAGCGACAGGACCCGACGCGACGGCAGTGATTGCGAAAAAATCACCGTCCCCATGCTCGGCTCTTCACAGACAAAGACATATACGCTGTCACTAGTACAGCAACGGGACGGGACGGGACGGGATTCACTTCGAAAAAATGACCGTCCCGATGGCCGCCTCTAGCAGCAACGGGACGGGACGGGACGGGATTCACTTCGAAAAAATCACCGTCCCGATGGCCGCCTCTAGCAGCAACGGGACGGGACGGGACGGGATTCACTTCGAAAAAATGACCGTCCCGATGGCCGCCTCTAGCAGCAACGGGACGGGACGGGACGGGATTCACTTCGAAAAAATCACCGTCCCGATGGCCGCCTCTAGCAGCAACGGGACGGGACGGGACGGGATTCACTTCGAAAAAATGACTGTCCCGATGAGCGCCTCTTCACAGACAAAGACATACGCTGTCACTTGTACAGCAACGGGACGGGACGGGACGGGATTCACTTCGAAAAAAGGACCGTCCCGATGGCGCCGCCTACACAGACAAAGACATACGGTGTCACTTGTACAGCAACGGGACGGGACGGGACGGGATTCACTTCGAAAAAATCACCGTCCCGATGGCCGCCTCTAGCAGCAACGGGACGGGACGGGACGGGACGGGATTCACTTCGAAAAAATCACCGTCCCGATGGCCGCCTCTAGCAGCAACGGGACGGGACGGGACGGGATTCACTTCGAAAAAATCACCGTCCCGATGAGGGCCTCTTCACAGACAAAGACATAGGCTGTCACTTGTACAGCAACGGGACGGGACGGGACGGGATTCAATCCGAAAAAAGGACCGTCCCGATGGCCGCCTCTAGCAGCAACGGGACGGGACGGGACGGGATTCACTTCGAAAAAATGACCGTCCCGATGGCGCCGCCTACACAGAGAAACACATATACGCTGTCACTTGTACAGCAACGGGACGGGACGGGACGGGATTCAATGCGAAAAAAGGACCGTCCCGATGGCGCCGCCTACACAGACAGAGACACATATACGCTGTCACTAGTACACCAACGGGACGGGACGGGACGGGATTCACTTCGAAAAAATGACCGTCCCGATGGCCGCCTCTAGCAGCAACGGGACGGGACGGGACGGGATTCACTTCGAAAAAATGACCGTCCCGATGGCCGCCTCTAGCAGCAACGGGACGGGACGGGACGGGATTCACTTCGAAAAAATCACCGTCCCGATGGAAGCCTCTACACAGACAAAGACATACGCTGTCACTTGTACAGCAACGGGACGGGACGGGACGGGATTCACTTCGAAAAAATGACCGTCCCAATGGCCGCCTCTAGCAGCAACGGGACGGGACGGGACGGGATTCACTTCGAAAAAATGACCGTCCCGATGGCCGCCTCTAGCAGCAACGGGACGGGACGGGACGGGATTCACTTCGAAAAAATCACCGTCCCGATGGCCGCCTCTACACAGACAAAGACATACGGTGTCACTTGTACAGCAACGGGACGGGACGGGACGGGATTCAATCCGAAAAAACGACCGTCCCGATGGCTGCCTCTACACAGACAAAGACATACGCTGTCACTTGTACAGCAACGGGACGGGACGGGACGGGATTCACTTCGAAGAAATGACCGTCCCGATGGCCGCCTCTAGCAGCAACGGGACGGGACGGGACGGGATTCACTTCGAAAAAATGACCGTCCCGATGGCCGCCTCTACACAGACAAAGACATACGCTGTCACTTGTACAGCAACGGGACGGGACGGGAGGGGATTCACTCTCAAAAAATCACCGTCCCGATGGAAGCCTCTACACAGACAAAGACATACGCTGTCACTTGTACAGCAACGGGACGGGACGGGACGGGATTCAATCCGAAAAAACGACCGTCCCGATGGCTGCCTCTACACAGACAAAGACATACGCTGTCACTTGTACAGCAACGGGACGGGACGGGACGGGATTCAATCCGAAAAAGGACCGTCCCGATGGCCGCCTCTAGCAGCAACGGGACGGGACGGGACGGGATTCACTTCGAAAAAATGACCGTCCCGATGGCCGCCTCTAGCAGCAACGGGACGGGACGGGACGGGATTCACTTCGAAAAAATCACCGTCCCGATGGCCGCCTCTACACAGACAAAGACATACGGTGTCACTTGTACAGCAACGGGACGGGACGGGACGGGATTCACTCTCAAAAAATCACCGTCCCGATGGCCGCCTCTACACAGAGAAACACATATGGTGTCACCAACGGGACGGGACGGGACGGGATTCACTTCGAAAAAATGACCGTCCCAATGGCCGCCTCTAGCAGCAACGGGACGGGACGGGACGGGATTCACTTCGAAAAAATGACCGTCCCGATGGCCGCCTCTAGCAGCAACAGGACGGGACGGGACGGGATTCACTTCGAAAAAATGACCGTCCCGATGGCCGCCTCTAGCAGCAACGGGACGGGACGGGACGGGATTCACTTCGAAAAAATGACCGTCCCGATCGCCGCGTCTACACAGACAAAAGACATAACGCTGTCACTACTAGAGCAACGGGACGGGACGGGACCGGATTCAGTCACCAGTTGGACGCCAGCACGACCTAGAAGGCCCAACCACCGAAAAGTACACCCTATCAAAACAAACACCAACATACGTGGTTTTAAAAAAGCATCTCTCAAAAAGAAAAATAAATTAAAGACAAATTTAAATAAATTAAATAAAGGGAAAAACACAAAACAAGCATAACCTATCTATGGGGTACTGCTTCACTTGGGCCAACGACCGCCTGACTTGAGCTTTTTTGCTCACTCCTCGTCGTCACAACGTACACAGGTGCCGCACCTGTGGCAGAGCATGCTGCAAGAGATGGACGCGTCGTCGCCCGCTTCGACGCTCCTCAGCGAGCCATGGCTGCGACGGAGCTTCTTGTTGGTCCGCCTGAGGTAAACGCTCGACCGGCGGCCCGCCTGCCGAGTCATCGCGCTCGACTCGTGCAACTCTGAGAGAGATTTGCTCGTTTCGTTTCTGCAAATGCGTCGGACGCCACAAACGTAACGTGCACGTTCACATACCACAGAAAACGCCGCCATCCGATGAGCAGCCTGTCAGTGCCCCACCGGGACAGAACTTGTCCTCGGAGAAGCTAACTGAATGAGTCGAAGTACATTGTATAATCTACATGTATATACGTGTAGATTTACGTTAGCTTTAGCTCGCTAGGGTACCTTTGCAGGCAGTGCGGTGTAGTCGAAGAATATCTCATGCGTTACTTGAGAGACTTGTCTATGCTCTCACCGTAGTTGGCTGCGCAGCTCGCCATCGCCTCCCTTCCGTCGGTGGGCACTCCGCAGTCGTGGTCGGTCCAGTTGCCGTCCGCTTGAAGGATCACGCACTCCAGGGAGTCGTTGGTGAAGGAGACTTGGAAAGGCAACGTCGACGTCGCCACCACCGCCTTGCCGTCCTCCTCGGTCTCGTACTGGAGCAGAGTGCCGTTGAAGCCAGCCACCTTACGCAGGCCCACGAAGAGGAACGCGTTCCGAATCAGCAGCGTCTCGACGAAGATCTGCAGCGAACAGATGTTGTTGTTGGATTTTGGCGCAACGCTAGGAGGCTGTCAATGGGCCATCTCTCTTGGCCAAAGACATTTGGAAGAACGCAATCTGTAATCTGGAGCGTCGCCTTTACTAGAAAAACCATCGAGAAAGAAGTCCTCGATCTAGTGGGTCCATCGAGAATCGATCCCAGAACCGTGCGCGCAAGAGGCCGGTTCTCTACCACTAGACCATAGGCTGCCCTGCGAACAGAGGGCCGTGAGAACCAATCGATCGCAAGCGGCGTCGCCGACCGGGTTCTGCGCTAGGTAGGCCGCCATGGGGCCGTCCACTGGCGCGGCCAGTCGGCCCCACAGCTGGCCGGCGTGCCAGGAAGCCACCGTGGAGCGGCAGTGCGCCAGCGCGCCCTCGTAGTCGTACGGCACTTCCGTTGCCATCACCATGAGGATCCGATCTGACATCTTTCTTTCTCGCGTCGCTAGTCTACCCGGTGAGATCATCACACAGGAAAAGGGAACAAATTGTTTGCCGGGTCACAATGTCACAGCCAGACACAGGTAGCAGTGCGGACTGGTAGTCGTGCTGTCATCGCAACTCCGACAATTACATCACGAGGCAATCAATCATAATGATTTGGCTCATATATATACGTGCGTACACTATTACCCTACGTATACTGTAGCTGCCGGGGTAGCTCTTTACTCAACATGTCAAGGTTACGGGCCCAGACCCAGTTTGCGGCCCCATCCCCGTCGCTTTTTGTAGACTGTGGTAACCATCGCGTGGTTTCTACTGTCTACGAAGCGCTGAGCTGCGCCAGGCGACTGCTGATGTACTTTTCTGCAGGGTCGTGTCGGTCGTGTCGGTGGCACGATTTTGCGGTATCCACGATCTGGATAGTACAATCTACGACGTGGTTTCCACTGTCCACGAAGCGGCGAGCTGCGCCAGATGTACTTTTCCACAGGGTCGTGTCGGTCGTGTCGGTGGCACGATTTTGCGGTATCCACGATCTGGATAGTACAGTCTACGACGTGGTTTCCACTGTCCACGAAGCGGCGAGCTGCGCCAGATGTACTTTTCCACAGGGTCGTGTCGGTCGTGTCGGTGGCACGATTTTGCGGTATCCACGATCTGGATAGTACAGTCTACGACGTGGTTTCCACTGTCCACGAAGCGGCGAGCTGCGCCAGATGTACTTTTCCACAGGGTCGTGTCGGTCGTGTCGGTGGCACGATTTTGCGGTATCCACGATCTGGATAGTACAGTCTACAACGTGGTTTCCACTGTCCACGAAGCGGCGAGCTGCGCCAGATGTACTTTTCCACAGGGTCGTGTCGGTCGTGTCGGTGGCACGATTTTGCGGTATCCACGATCTGGATAGTACAGTCTACGACGTGGTTTCCACTGTCTACGAAGCGCTGAGCTGCGCCAGGCGACTCCTGATGTACTTTTCCGCAGGGTCGTGTCGGTCGTGTCGGTGGCACGATTTTGCGGTATCCACGATCTGGATAGTACAATCTACGACGTGGTTTCCACTGTCCACGAAGCGGCGAGCTGCGCCAGATGTACTTTTCCACAGGGTCGTGTCGGTCGTGTCGGTGGCACGATTTTGCGGTATCCACGATCTGGATAGTACAGTCTACGACGTGGTTTCCACTGTCTACGAAGCGCTGAGCTGCGCCAGGCGACTCCTGATGTACTTTTCCGCAGGGTCGTGTCGGTCGTGTCGGTGGCACGATTTTGCGGTATCCACGATCTGGATAGTACAATCTACGACGTGGTTTCCACTGTCCACGAAGCGGCGAGCTGCGCTAGATGTACTTTTTCACAGGGTCGTGTCGGTCGTGTCGGTGGCACGATTTTGCGGTATCCACGATCTGAATAGTACAATCTACGACGTGGTTTCCACTGTCCACGAAGCGGCGAGCTGCGCCAGATGTACTTTTTTACAGGGTCGTGTCGGTCGTGTCGGTGGCACGATTTTGCGGTATCCACGATCTGGATAGTACAATCTACGACGTGGTTTCCACTGTCCACGAAGCGGCGAGCTGCGCCAGATGTACTTTTCCACAGGGTCGTGTCGGTCGTGTCGGTGGCACGATTTTGCGGTATCCACGATCTGGATAGTACAGTCTACGACGTGGTTTCCACTGTCTACGAAGCGCTGAGCTGCGCCAGGCGACTCCTGATGTACTTTTCCGCGGGGTCGTGTCGGTCGTGTCGGTGGCACGATTTTGCGGTATCCACGATCTGGATAGTACAATCTACGACGTGGTTTCCACTGTCCACGAAGCGGCGAGCTGCGCTAGATGTACTTTTTCACAGGGTCGTGTCGGTCGTGTCGGTGGCACGATTTTGCGGTATCCACGATCTGAATAGTACAATCTACGACGTGGTTTCCACTGTCCACGAAGCGGCGAGCTGCGCCAGATGTACTTTTTTACAGGGTCGTGTCGGTCGTGTCGGTGGCACGATTTTGCGGTATCCACGATCTGGATAGTACAATCTACGACGTGGTTTCCACTGTCCACGAAGCGGCGAGCTGCGCCAGATGTACTTTTTCACAGGGTCGTGTCGGTGGCACGTTTGTGCGGTATCGTCGATCTGGATAGTACAATCTACGACGTGGTTTCCACTGTCCACGAAGCGGCGAGCGGCGCCACCTGTACTTTTTCACAGGGTCGTGTCGGTCGTGTCGGTGGCACGATTTTGCGGTATCCACGATCTGGATAGTACAGTCTACGACGTGGTTTCCACTGTCCACGAAGCGGCGAGCTGCGCCAGATGTACTTTTTCACAGGGTCGTGTCGGTCGTGTCGGTGGCACGATTTTGCGGTATCCACGATCTGGATAGTACAATCTACGACGTGGTTTCCACTGTCCACGAAGCGGCGAGCTGCGCCAGATGTACTTTTTCACAGGGTCGTGTCGGTCGTGTCGGTGGCACGATTTTGCGGTATCCACGATCTGGATAGTACAATCTACGACGTGGTTTCCACTGTCCACGAAGCCGTGAGCTGCGCCAGGCGACTGCCGATGTACTTTTCCGCAGGAATAGTGCAAATTATGGTTATTTAGCTCATTTTGAAAAATTGCGTGCATTGTCTGTCTCTACTCGGCGATGACGTCAGCGAAAGTCGGTCAGTAGTGTGACGCGCCATCGTCGTGGGCGCTCTATTCACTCTGGGCGTGGCCACGCCTCCGTCTCCGCAGCGCCGCTTGCTGATTGGTGCGCGTGCGTGCGTGCATTCGCATCGCCCAGACAAAATGGTTGGGTGCAGTGCTGCTAGAACTGAATTGAACTTCAAATTACATGCAGGTAAAAAAAAAACAATTAAATTAATTACATAATTTAAATAAATTAAATAAGGCTTAGCGCTTTTTTAAAAATTAAAAATTAAATAAAAATGCTCGAGCCACGTTCGCGAAAATCCCATGTACACAAACAACAGGCATACTCATGCGTTTTGTTGTTGCAGAAAAGCGACAAAGACAAAACACCCAAATGTAGGCAGAAGATTAGGCTGCGCAAAAGACGCACCGAAAAGACCACTCAGAGGCAATAGGGAATGGGGTGGGGGAAGAGCGGGAGGGTGGCGATGCCTGGAGCTTAGTGTGCAGAAAGGTGCGCGATCAAAACACCCAAATGTAGGCAGAAGATTAGGCTGCGCAAAAGACGCACCGAAAAGACCACTCAGAGGCAATAGGGAATGGGGTGGGGGAAGAGCGGGAGGGTGGCGGTGCCTGGAGCTTAGTGTGCAGAAAGGTGCGCGATCAAAACACCCAAATGTAGGCAGAAGATTAGGCTGCGCAAAAGACGCACCGAAAAGACCACTCAGAGGCAATAGGGAATGGAGTGGGGGAAGAGCGGGAGGGTGGCTGTGTTGTGGTTTTTTTTGTTGTTGTTGGATTAGTGGCAATTGGAGGACGGCATCAACGGCCGATGTAGCATACCCTTGTTCATGACCCCTTCCCGTCTAGAGCCGTAGAATTACTAAAAACTGCGAAAAACCCCATGCATAATCTAGTTTAGTGGCAACTAACAATAACCATGTTTGGGCCGACGCAGCCTCGCCTGGCACACCGTCGCCCATGGGCCAAGCTGAGCCGGAATCCTGGGCCAATCCAGCGGGCCCAGCTGCGCTGGGCATGTGTTTTGAGGGTGTGGGCCGAGCCAGCCTGGGCCAAACTGTCTAGTGGTTCAAGTCATGCTGAGATCTTTGCGCCCATGTTTATCCCTACTGGCACCATTAGACATGCGATGGATAGAAAAAGACTCTTTTTTTTAGTGGTCAGTCAAGAATCGAATGCAGGATCTTGCGCGTAAGAGCCGCTTTCTCTGCCCCTATGGCATCGGCCGATCTTGACACATTGTCTGCCCACCTCACCGTTAGGTATGGGTGAGTTGCCTCAGGAACAGGTCTATTCCGCATTTGATTGTTGCAATTGTTGTGGTTGTAATTTGCTATGTTGCTATAGAGAGTGGTAAGTGTGAATGCATTGTTTGTGAGTAACGTTTTGAAAAGAAATGGGGGTTGTACAGAATCGAGAATACTAGGGTACCTAGTAATTGAGGTTGTTGAGCGATTGCACTGGGTAGTGTGCTGCTGCACTCTAAGTTGTACACACAGTCAGTGGGCAACAGTGCGAGTGGGCAAAATAGCAGTGAGATCTCAAACATTTCAGTGCAAGGTATGAACACTGTAGTGTTAACTACAGTACAAGTGTTGGAACTGGGCTATTTCTAATAGGGTTATGTAGACAGAGCTGTATACAGGATGTACAAACAAGAGGCGTTGGAGACATAGGTAAACCTACGACTCTGTAAACACCATTTGTTTACTCACCACAAGTGCATGCGCAATCGTAGACAGTGGAAACCACGGCGTAGATTGTACTATCCAGATCGTGGATACCGCAAAATCGTGCCACCGACACGACCGACACGACGCTGCGGAAAAGTACATCAGGAGTCGCCTCGCGCAGCTCGCCGCTTCGTGGACAGTGGAAACCACGTCGTAGATTGTACTATCCAGATCGTGGATACCGCAAAATCGTGCCACCGACACGACCCTGTGAAAAAGTACATCTGGCGCAGCTCGCCGCTTCGTGGACAGTGGAAACCACGTCGTAGATTGTACTATCCAGATCGTGGATACCGCAAAATCGTGCCACCGACACGACCGACACGACCCTGTAAAAAAGTACATCTGGCGCAGCTCGCCGCTTCGTGGACAGTGGAAACCACGTCGTAGATTGTACTATGCAGATCGTGGATACCGCAAAATCGTGCCACCGACACGACCGACACGACCCTGTGGAAAAGTACATCTGGCGCAGCTCGCCGCTTCGTGGACAGTGGAAACCACGTCGTAGATTGTACTATCCAGATCGTGGATACCGCAAAATCGTGCCACCGACACGACCGACACGACCCTGTGGAAAAGTACATCTGGCGCAGCTCGCCGCTTCGTGGACAGTGGAAACCACGTCGTAGATTGTACTATCCAGATCGTGGATACCGCAAAATCGTGCCACCGACACGACCGACACGACCCTGTGGAAAAGTACATCTGGCGCAGCTCGCCGCTTCGTGGACAGTGGAAACCACGTCGTAGACTGTACTATCCAGATCGTGGATACCGCAAAATCGTGCCACCGACACGACCGACACGACCCTGTGGAAAAGTACATCTGGCGCAGCTCGCCGCTTCGTGGACAGTGGAAACCACGTCGTAGATTGTACTATCCAGATCGTGGATACCGCAAAATCGTGCCACCGACACGACCGACACGACCCTGTGGAAAAGTACATCTGGCGCAGCTCGCCGCTTCGTGGACAGTGTAAACCACGTCGTAGACTGTACTATCCAGATCGTGGATACCGCAAAATCGTGCCACCGACACGACCGACACGACCCTGTGGAAAAGTACATCTGGCGCAGCTCGCCGCTTCGTGGACAGTGGAAACCACGTCGTAGACTGTACTATCCAGATCGTGGATACCGCAAAATCGTGCCACCGACACGACCGACACGACCCTGTGGAAAAGTACATCTGGCGCAGCTCGCCGCTTCGTGGACAGTGGAAACCACGTCGTAGACTGTACTATCCAGATCGTGGATACCGCAAAATCGTGCCACCGACACGACCGACACGACCCTGTGGAAAAGTACATCTGGCGCAGCTCGCCGCTTCGTGGACTGTGGAAACCACGTCGTAGATTGTACTATCCAGATCGTGGATACCGCAAAATCGTGCCACCGACACGACCGACACGACCCTGTGGAAAAGTACATCTGGCGCAGCTCGCCGCTTCGTGGACAGTGGAAACCACGTCGTAGACTGTACTATCCAGATCGTGGATACCGCAAAATCGTGCCACCGACACGACCGACACGACCCTGCGGAAAAGTACATCAGGAGTCGCCTGGCGCAGCTCAGCGCTTCGTAGACAGTGGTAACCACGTCGTAGACTGTACTATCCAGATCGTGGATACCGCAAAATCGTGCCACCGACACGACCGACACGACCCTGTGGAAAAGTACATCTGGCGCAGCTCGCCGCTTCGTGGACAGTGGAAACCACGTCGTAGATTGTACTATCCAGATCGTGGATACCGCAAAATCGTGCCACCGACACGACCGACACGACCCTGCGGAAAAGTACATCAGGAGTCGCCTGGCGCAGCTCAGCGCTTCGTAGACAGTGGAAACCACGTCGTAGACTGTACTATCCAGATCGTGGATACCGCAAAATCGTGCCACCGACACGACCGACACGACCCTGTGGAAAAGTACATCTGGCGCAGCTCGCCGCTTCGTGGACAGTGGAAACCACGTCGTAGATTGTACTATCCAGATCGTGGATACCGCAAAATCGTGCCACCGACACGACCGACACGACCCTGTGGAAAAGTACATCTGGCGCAGCTCGCCGCTTCGTGGACAGTGGAAACCACGTCGTAGACTGTACTATCCAGATCGTGGATACCGCAAAATCGTGCCACCGACACGACCGACACGACCCTGCTGAAAAGTACATCAGGAGTCGCCTGGCGCAGCTCAGCGCTTCGTATACAGTGGAAACCACGTCGTAGACTGTACTATCCAGATCGTGGATACCGCAAAATCGTGCCACCGACACGACCGACACGACCCTGTGGAAAAGTACATCTGGCGCAGCTCGCCGCTTCGTGGACAGTGGAAACCACGTCGTAGACTGTACTATCCAGATCGTGGATACCGCAAAATCGTGCCACCGACACGACCGACACGACCCTGTGGAAAAGTACATCTGGCGCAGCTCGCCGCTTCGTGGACAGTGGAAACCACGTCGTAGATTGTACTATCCAGATCGTGGATACCGCAAAATCGTGCCACCGACACGACCGACACGACCCTGTGGAAAAGTACATCTGGCGCAGCTCGCCGCTTCGTGGACAGTGGAAACCACGTCGTAGATTGTACTATCCAGATCGTGGATACCGCAAAATCGTGCCACCGACACGACCGACACGACCCTGCAGAAAAGTACATCAGCAGTCGCCTGGCGCAGCTCAGCGCTTCGTAGACAGTAGAAACCACGCGATGGTTACCACAGTCTACAAAAAGCGACGGGGATGGGGCCGCAAACTGGGTCTGGGCCCGTAACCTTGACATGTTGAGTAAAGAGCTACCCCGGCAGCTACAGTATACGTAGGGTAATAGTGTACGCACGTATATATATGAGCCAAATCATTATGATTGATTGCCTCGTGATGTAATTGTCGGAGTTGCGATGACAGCACGACTACCAGTCCGCACTGCTACCTGTGTCTGGCTGTGACATTGTGACCCAGCAAACAATTTGTTCCCTTTTCCTGTGTGATGATCTCACCGGGTAGACTAGCGACGCGAGAAAGAAAGATGTCAGATCGGATCCTCATGGTGATGGCAACGGAAGTGCCGTACGACTACGAGGGCGCGCTGGCGCACTGCCGCTCCACGGTGGCTTCCTGGCACGCCGGCCAGCTGTGGGGCCGACTGGCCGCGCCAGTGGACGGCCCCATGGCGGCCTACCTAGCGCAGAACCCGGTCGGCGACGCCGCTTGCGATCGATTGGTTCTCACGGCCCTCTGTTCGCAGGGCAGCCTATGGTCTAGTGGTAGAGAACCGGCCTCTTGCGCGCACGGTTCTGGGATCGATTCTCGATGGACCCACTAGATCGAGGACTTCTTTCTCGATGGTTTTTCTAGTAAAGGCGACGCTCCAGATTACAGATTGCGTTCTTCCAAATGTCTTTGGCCAAGAGAGATGGCCCATTGACAGCCTCCTAGCGTTGCGCCAAAATCCAACAACAACATCTGTTCGCTGCAGATCTTCGTCGAGACGCTGCTGATTCGGAACGCGTTCCTCTTCGTGGGCCTGCGTAAGGTGGCTGGCTTCAACGGCACTCTGCTCCAGTACGAGACCGAGGAGGACGGCAAGGCGGTGGTGGCGACGTCGACGTTGCCTTTCCAAGTCTCCTTCACCAACGACTCCCTGGAGTGCGTGATCCTTCAAGCGGACGGCAACTGGACCGACCACGACTGCGGAGTGCCCACCGACGGAAGGGAGGCGATGGCGAGCTGCGCAGCCAACTACGGTGAGAGCATAAACAAGTCTCTCAAGTAACGCATGAGATATTCTTCGACTACACCGCACTGCCTGCAAAGGTACCCTAGCGAGCTAAAGCTAACGTAAATCTACACGTATATACATGTAGATTATACAATGTACTTCGACTCATTCAGTTAGCTTCTCCGAGGACAAGTTCTGTCCCGGTGGGGCACTGACAGGCTGCTCATCGGATGGCGGCGTTTTCTGTGGTATGTGAACGTGCACGTTACGTTTGTGGCGTCCGACGCATTTGCAGAAACGAAACGAGCAAATCTCTCTCAGAGTTGCACGAGTCGAGCGCGATGACTCGGCAGGCGGGCCGCCGGTCGAGCGTTTACCTCAGGCGGACCAACAAGAAGCTCCGTCGCAGCCATGGCTCGCTGAGGAGCGTCGAAGCGGGCGACGACGCGTCCATCTCTTGCAGCATGCTCTGCCACAGGTGCGGCACCTGTGTACGTTGTGACGACGAGGAGTGAGCAAAAAAGCTCAAGTCAGGCGGTCGTTGACAAGTCATGGTACACGAACGGACGTACGTACGATTGATTGATGCGTCGATTGATGCGTTTTACGCGTCAGAGCTCTTCTGTTAAATCGCCTCTTTTGACCATTTTGCACCTGAATACGTTCCCGCAAAACTCCACAATTCAAAGTTCGCACTGGCAAGTCTCTCCAAATCTAACATTTTATCCCGATCCGTCGCCGATTGTCAGCTTGTGTGGTTCAGAGACGATCGTTGCGTGGCGCTGGCGGAGCCGCGACATCCGGAATTGGGTTCGCCCTGCCTCTTCTACACTGCCAACGATCTGGACAGCCGCGACGTGGAAGACAGCCAGCAATACCACCTCCTCATCCAACGGTAATCAGTCATTTCTACATTTCTATGCCTGTCTTTTCCTTGCGTCACGCAATAGACAGATGTTGACATTCTGTGTGGTGCGGGCTAGTCATTTTGTTTTGGTTGCGTGTCCGTCTAGGTCGCGTCAACTGTTGGCATTCCAGAGCGCGGCCTCGGCTCTTTCGCGCTCTGTGTCGTTACCAGTGTAGTCTGTTCTGTTGAGTTGAAGTTGCGTTGAGTTGAGTTGAGCTGGTCAGCCCCACACCGCCAAGGCGGGCCACATTTCAACAGGTTATGGGCCCAGGCCCACGCTGACGACCACGTCTCAGTCCGCGGCTGGCACTTCGCACTTGGCAATCCAGTGCTCGAGGTCAACGTCCAAAGCATGGCCGAAGTCAGGGCGGCGATCTTCCCACTGACAGGGGGAGACAACTACGCCACCTGGGTGATACAAGTCACGATGGCCTTGCTGAAAGACGGCCTGTGGACCGTGGTCGATGGCACTGAACGTGGCGACCACTACTCAGCTGACGCTAGGAAACTGGCCGACTACATGCAACGCAAGAACCGGGCCTTGGCAACAATCGTGTTGGCTATCCACCCGTCGCTGCTCTACCTGGTGCCAAATCCCGACAGTCCTCGCATCGTTTGGGACACACTGGCGAGTCACTTCCAGAAGAAGTCTTGGGCCAACAAGCTCAGGCTCAAGCGCCAGATAAGCAACCTGCAGCTGGCTGAAGGCGAGTCGCTGTCTACGCACATCGGCCACATGACAGAACTGTTCAACAAGCTGGCTGTCGTGGGGGAGCCAATGCCTGAGGAGGAGAAAGCCACTACCCTGCTGGCAAGTCTGCCGTCGAGCTACGACATGCTAGTGACGGCGCTGGAGACCCAGTTGGAAACGCTCAGCATGGACGCGCTGACTGAACGGCTGCTGCACGAGCAGGCGAAGCAGGAGGCGAGGTGGAACAACTCTACCGCCTCTGACGCTGCCTTCGTCGCTGGCGCTGGTTCGGTCGCGCGGTGCCGTTTCTGCAGAGCGACTGGACACTCCAAGGACCGCTGCCGCAAGTGGGCGAAGGCTCAGTGCTCCACGTCATCATACCAGGAACAGGCCGACGATGCACAGCCCTTCTGATCACACACAGCAAATGACAGCGCCCGAGGGGGAGTGTTGACATTCTGTGTGGTGCGGGCTCGTCATTTTGTTTTGGTTGCGTGTCCGTCTAGGTAGCGTCAACTGTTGGCATTCCAGAGCGCGCCCTCGGCTCTTTCGCGCCCTGTGTCGTTACCAGTGTAGTCTGTTCTGTTGCTTGAAGGTGCGTTGAGTTGAGCTGGTCAGCCCACACCGCCAAAGGCGGGCCACAACTTTTCAACAGGTTATGGGCCCAGGCCCACGCTGACGACCACGTCTAAGTCCGCGGCTGGAACTTCGCACTTGGCAATCCAGTGCTCGAGGTCAACGTCCAAAGCATGGCCGAAGTCAGGGCGGCGATCTTGCCACTGACAGGGGGAGACAACTACGCCACCTGGGTGATACAAGTCAAGATGGCCTTGCTGAAAGACGGCCTGTGGACCGTGGTCGATGGCACTGAGCGTGGCGACCACTACTCAGCTGACGCTAGGAAACTGGCCGACTACATGCAGCGCAAGAACCGGGCCTTGGCAACGATCGTGTTGGCTATCCACCCGTCGCTGCTCTACCTGGTGCCGAATCCCGACAGTCCTCGCATAGTTTGGGACACACTGGCGAGTCACTTCCAGAAGAAGTCTTGGGCCAACAAGCTCAGACTCAAGCGCCAGATAAGCAACCTGCGGCTGGCTGAAGACGAGTCGCTTTCTACGCACATCGGCCACATGACAGAACTGTTTAACAAGCTGGCTGTCGTGGGGGAGCCAATGCCTGAGGAAGAGAAAGCCACTACACTGCTGGCAAGTCTGCCGTCCAGCTACGACACGCTCGTGACGGCGCTGGAGACCCAGTTGGAAAAGCTCAGCATGGACGTGCTAACTGAACGGCTGCTGCACGAGCAGGCGAAGCAGGAGGCGAGGTGGAACAACTCTACCGCCTCTGACGCCGCCTTCGTCGCTGGCGCTGGTTCGGTCGCGCGGTGCCGTTTCTGCAGAGCGACTGGACACTCCAAGGACCGCTGCCGCAAGAGGGCGAAGGCTCAGTGCTCCACGTCATCATACAATGATGAGGCCGACGACGCACAGCCCCTCTGATCACCTGATCACACACAGCAAATGACAGCGCCCGAAGGGGAGTGTTGACATTCTGTGTGGTGCGGGCTAGTCATTTTGTTTTGGTTGCGTGTCCGTCTAGGTCGCGTCAACTGTTGGCATTCCAGAGCGCGGCCTCGGCTCTTTCGCGCTCTGTGTCGTTACCAGTGTAGTCTGTTCTGTTGAGTTGAAGTTGCGTTGAGTTGAGTTGAGCTGGTCAGCCCCACACCGCCAAGGCGGGCCACATTTCAACAGTTCTTTGTATACCATGTGTTCTCACCGTATTCACTATTGCGACTTGGAAACTGTAGTGCCTGCAGTGGACCACCGTTTCTTTTAGATCGAAGTAGAAGGTTGTTACAATCAAGAGCAAGAAGGCAGAAGAGAAAGACAGGGGACATCTCATGGCAAAGCTGTAAACCTCAAGTCGAAACGCCTGCGTACTGCGAAACGTACTGCGTGTGACGTCACACCTGTCTACACGCGACCTCTGCCCCTAACGTGTTATGAATATATGATCCGTGGCGTGACGTGGAAGTGGTGTGCCGCCCACCTACGTGCATGTATGTGCAATTGCAAGCAACTCGCGGGGGGGGGCGGTATAGTACACTCTACTATACAGCTACATATCCCTTTAGATCGTGTACGTCTTGCTTCTTGTGTAGAGCACTGAGTGTTGGGCTGAGCAATGAGGCAACAGAGAACACAACCTTCGCAACGCTGAAATGTCCTGTGGTGTCTAGTGCCAACGTCAAATGCCACGACTTCTCTGCGTGAGGGATGCGTATTTTTTGGCTGATCTAAATGGTCAGGCACTGCTACCAGTGGTGATCCAACCGGGAAGTCTACACCAATACGCCTTCTTCGACGACCTGCATCCATCGACGGGCACTCGCTGGCTGATCGCTCGCGCCGCCGCCTGCAGCACGGCCGGCAAGTTCGGTCGAAGCGAGCACTAGTTGCACTGTGGTGATTGATGATTGGTGATCAACACTGATCAATAGAGTTCCACGTCGCACCGTGCAAGTCCAAGTAGTTGGATCACCACTACAATTGAGCGCCAATGTAGTCGCAGTCACTACAGCTTGCGCTGAGGGGTTTGCATTCTGAGGAGGGATGAGGCGATTGGGTCTAAAAAACGACATTTTCTACAAGGGAGATGTTGCCGCTTGCAAGCAATCCATGGTACCAAACAGTCCAAACTGCCTATAGGCATGTATTGCGTATGTACATACCGTAAACCCTATAATTAGCCCCCTCCCCAAGGCAAATTGTTTTGTTCCAGCTCTAGGAGGGTGTATAATTATGGAGGGGGGGGGGGCTAATTATAGCGGGGCTTATAAACTGGAAGTGTCGATGTGTAGAGAGCTTTGTGGGCGGAAAGTCGCGTGGAGGCGATTTTTAAAGGAAAAAGACGCTGCGCACATGCACTGGTACATTCTAACACACTAACACACAGTCTCACATGCACATACATGTACATACATACATACTCATACGCGACCACACATGCTGGGGTGCCAAGTGAGAGGGGCTCTCCGACAAGGACCGTGGCCAGGCCCAGCGTCTGCCTTCGTCGGTTCCCGCACCCTGGACCTGGGATCACGCTGGGCCACATCAGCCCCAGTGACCAACGTCCCACTCGCGGGCAGTCCCTGTGAACACGCCCAGAGGAGCCTGGAAACAACAGAGCAATCTACAGATCAAAAGAACGACAGAGCCGATAGAAATGCACAGCTTACACAGCAGGTACTGTATGTACGTACTTCAAGTTTTCCCAGCTGTCGCATGCGATCCTCGTGGCTGTGCTCGATGAGCCAAAAGATGTAGCCGCCGAGGAAGGTGTAGAGAATGCCCACGAGGCCCACGTGGGGCAGAACGATGCGTAGATACTGCAACAAAATGGCGTAGGCGCATGTATGAATTGTTTGTGATGTCTGTTGGCATGCGCAGAAATAGGACACTGTTGCCGCGTGTGTTCTTGAGCATTGTGTCCACGGTCCGCGACGTAGAACACCCGGTGCGCGATGCTCTTTACATGTTGCTACAGATCACTGTAATTGCCAATTCTGGCGTTCAATAAAAACACGCGCAGCCGTGTTGAGACACCCCGACTTTACGCTGCAGTGTCTGCTGTCCCGCCCGGCGCCCAGTACCCGTGTGGTCTTGGTGGTCGGTTCGTCGCGCTCGTCGTCCTCGTCCTCTTCTTTCAGCTTCTCGATGACGACCGCGCTCCGGCGGTGTCGGAGCGGCACCGCTCCGGCCGTGCCGGGCAGGGGCGACAGGAGATGCGGTCGCGGCGCCCCGGCCGGCGTGGGCGCTGCTGGCGACGGCGGCTGCGGCGGCGACGGCGAGTCCGCGCCGACGGAAGAGGACGCCGACGTCGACGTCACCGCGATGGAGGGCGTCGTCGTCGTTGCCGTCTGCGGGCGCCGCCGCTTCGTCGAGCGCCGGCGGTGGACGGAGGTGCGCGACGACGCCTTGCGACTGCCGCCCGCCATGGCAACTGGACGCGCGCGCGCCGACGTGTGAGAATTGATGCCGGAAGGGCTAAGCGACGCCGCGAGCGCACCTCTCACTCTATCGCGGCACCCAACTGCCTCTATCCGGAACTCCGGGCCTGGAATTGGCGCCGCGTCCACGAGGGACAAGCGAGGAACAACAAAACGCAGGGCGCGGCGTGGACGCAGCCGCGCGTCTCTCTGATTATTAGGCAGAGGCGAAATTGCGTTTCGCCGCCGCCGCAGGGGCCTAGGGTCAAACGCTGATTGGTGTCGGAGAGCCAAAAAGTTGCGCCCAGCAGCCGCACGACGTACGTCACGCTTGGCCGAGTAAATATTTTTAGTCGAGCCATTATAGTCGAGCCAGTATTTAAGTACAGGTACACACACGTGAGCCTCTATAAATGCCGTTGCTGCTCCACTCAATCCAAAAGCACTGCTGCATCGGGCCACATTTTTTTCCGAGGACTGTAGGCGCATGGTTTTTGTGTTCATCGTTCGTAGACACTCCAAGTTGAGTCAGTGGTTCAAAATAATGCCGTTTGCAGTGTATCGCACGTCCACTGAGTTGGCCAAGGGCGATGGTGCATTAATGCCCTATGAGGAGGTCGTATTCCTGGCTGTCTTCCATACGGAGGCTGCCCAGATCGCGGGCCGTGTAGAAGAGACAGGGCGAACCCGAGTCCGGCTCTCGCGGCTCTGCCAACGCTGCGCAACGGTCGTCTCTGAACGACAAGCTGACAACCAGCGTCCAATTAGCAGTGTACCATAAATCCTACAGTAGTGACCCAGGGAAATATCTGAAAATTCACTTTTTGCTCAATCTCATTGGAAAATTTTGGAGGTCCGTTTCTGAATAAAAAATTGTTGCGCAGAAACATATAAAAGGTGGTTTAGAACCCCCTCGACCTACTCTTTCGATTGGCACTGAGCGAATTGCTCTGTGACAACGGACCAACCTACACCTTGAAACATTGCCTGGCAAATTCGGACTTCAACTGAAAAGTCACAACTTGTTGAAAGCTTATCCGATTTGGATAATTCCACTTTTAGACAAAATCCCAAAGCGTTCTGCGTCTGTGTTTTGCTTTCTGCTTGGAAACCAAATTTCATCACAATCCGATGAGGAAATCAAAAGTTATTCAAGAAACAAATCGATTAATGAAAAAACCCTTTAGAAGTGGTGTGTACACAGCTATGCCCATTAATGAATGACACTCCATCTACTTTTAACCGTTAATCACCTAAAAAACGCAAAAAAATCCTTTAGTGCCCGCGGCCGCGGTTTGAGGGAGGTTGAAAGTATAGTGCCCAGAGGGCACTATTGGAGGATTTACGGCATGTATGTATATATGCAAACGCGACAACATGGGTGTGCGACTTTGCGGCTCCCACTTTTGATCACACACACACACACACACACACACACACACACACACCGCACCTGTGGCAGAGCATGCTGCAAGAGATGGACGCGTCGTCGCCCGCTTCGACGCTTCTCAGCGAGCCGTGGCTGCGACGGAGCTTCTTGTGCGTCCGCCGGACGTACAGGCTCGACCGGCGGCCCTCCTGCCGCGTCATCACACTCGACTCATGCAACTCTAAGAGAGATTTGCAGATGGCTCGTTTCTGCAAATGCGTCGGGCGCCACAAACATAACGGCCACGTACATACCACAGAAAACGTCGCCGTCCGACGAGCAGGCGGTCAGCGCCCCGCCAGCGCAAAACTTGTCGTCCGAGAAGCTCACTGAACAGGAAAGTAAATGCAGTTGCCATGACGGAGTGATTGACTCTGCAGAAGGCAACCAGTCAGGTGCACTATATAGCGGTGTGGAGGCATGTACATATACAGTGTATAATTCAACGCATGTAAAATTGTGCATGTACTGTACTTGTTCGCTGTTCGCTCTCACCGTAGTTGGCTTCGCAGCTCGCGATCGCCTCCCTGCCGTCGGTGGGCACTCCGCAGTCGTGGTCCGTCCAGTTGCCGTCTACTTGGCGGATGACACACTCCAGGGAGTCGTTGGTGAAGGAGACGTTGAACGGCAGCGTCGACGTCGCCACCACCGCGTTGCCGTCCTCCTCGGTCTCGTACTCGAGCAGAGTGCCGTTTGAGCCCGCCACCTTGCGCAGGCCCACGAAGAAGAAGGCGTTGCGCTTGACCAGCGTCCCTGCGAAGATCTGCTACGAGCAGCGGGCTGTGACGAGCACTACGATGCCGCAAGCTGCGTCGAGAGAAACCTGGCTCTGCTCCAGATAGCTCGCCATGAGCTCGTCCACCGGAGTGGCCAGACGACCCCACAGCTGGCCGGCACGCCAGGAGGAGGCCACCGCGCGGCAGTGAGCGCGCGCGCTCTCGAAGTCGTACGGCGCGTCCTTGGACAAGCCCGGCAGCCGGGCGCTCGTCAGCAGCGAGACGCTACGGCCGGGCGCCAGCAGGTGGTAGCCGGGCGGCCTGCAGGCTGCAAGCGGCCGGAGAGCCTCTCGACTCCCACCCCCCCCCCCCGCGGGAGAGAGGTTGTTGTTGCTGTTGGTGGTGGTGGTGTATTAGGGAGCAACGCTAGTAGGAGGCCGTCAATGGCCCATATGGCATACCCATCTCAATGACGCCTTCCCGTCTAGACCCGCATATAATTAGCCAAAGACCTTCGGAAGAACGGTAATCTAGGGCAGCGACAGAACGAGAGACTCAATCGAAAGGGAAGTGCTCGATCTAGTGGTCCATCAAGCATCGAACCCGGAACCGAGCGCGCGCAAGAGGCCGATTCTCTACTAGGCGCGACAGAGAGAGAGGGTGGCTCAGTTGAGAGCGAGTGGCTCAGTGGTAAGGCGTCGAGCTCGTGGTCGGGGGTTCAACTCCTTTCCAGAGAAATCATTGAGTGTAATCCCCTTGGGCAGAAGGATGAACGCTCTCAATCCAGGTGGTGGGCCGCCTTCCCTCGCGGGAGAAGAACGTCGCGGTGATACTGACCCGCCCGATCTTCGTGATTGCTTACGGCCTTGTGCTGCGTGGTGGTGGTGGTGTCAAAATAAAGTTTCAAGGAGCGGTTGCGCTCACAGGGAGCACGGACTCCAGCCACTGTCCTGATGTAGACTTCGTTTGGGTGCGCCGTCAGGTTTCGCAGGACTCCGGTATCCGTGTCGTACAGGACGCATCTCCAGGGAGCTTGGAATGGCGCGTACAGCCATCTCCAGACCGTGCAGTCCGCGTACGCGTGGCACTCGGCGCAGCAACTCTCTGGCGTTGTCTCGGTCGTGGATCCGAACTTCGCTATGATGTGTTTATTGATCGGTGCCGTCGTGTAGCTCATCGCCTCGGCGTACTCGCAACCGTACGCTGAACGAAACCCGGATCACTACCGTACATGAAGTGTGTTGCTCCAGCATTCTCCAAACCGGTTTCCAGCAGCAGAAGGCCAAGAATCAGTCCAACAGCCATCACCATGAGGATCCGATCTGACATCTTTCTTTCTCGCGTCGCTAGTCTACCCGGTGAGATCATCACACAGGAAAAGGGAACAAATTGTTTGCCGGGTCACAATGTCACAGCCAGACACAGGTAGCAGTGCGGACTGGTAGTCGTGCTGTCATCGCAACTCCGACAATTACATCACGAGGCAATCAATCATAATGATTTGGCTCATATATATACGTGCGTACACTATTACCCTACGTATACTGTAGCTGCCGGGGTAGCTCTTTACTCAACATGTCAAGGTTACGCCCGACTGAGTGGCAATCAAATTTGCAATGGATTTGCGTCGTGCAGATCACGCGACGCCAGGCAACGGTTGTCACACATGTGGCAGAGGTGGGCGCCGTCAGCCAAAAACACCAGGCTCTCGGCTAGCACGTCCGACCGGCAGGGGTGCCCGGCCAAAACCGACTCACTCACACTTACCATCCAGCACACAGATTACTTCATTATACTCGATTAATTTCAATGTACAGGGTCATATGTCATGTGCTGAAAACACCGCATCCCTCCATTCCAATGTTTACAATGGATGGGTCCATTCTAAAACCTACCGAAGTGATTACTAATGAACACACCCTCCACTGAGTGTGACAGGACTGAAATAAAAGACAATAAATTTGATGGCAACAAAATGCCAATAATGATATGGTGGTAGAGGTAGACAAAATGAACACCAATAATCAGTTGAAAAAGACAAACCTGCTATAAACTACTTGAAAAGTCTATTAAAAAATCAATTTTTTAAGCGTGTGATTAAAAAATTGTTAAAAAAATATTGCAAAGAATTATTTATTTAATTTTTAACTTTTAAAAAATTCCAAATAATTATTTATTTAATTTTTAATTAAAGAATCTGCACGACAGAATTATTTTTTTAACAATTTTTGTTTTTTAATGTACTTAAAATATTATTTTGTATTATTTAATTAATTAAATTTTTATTTTTGGTGACATCGTTAGGCGTTGGATTCCTGACCGCGAGGTCGGGGTTTCGATTCCTTGCTGGGTAAGACCACGGCTACCCCCCTTGGGCAAGGGGTTTAAACCACAGCTCCTGTTTTTGGCTGTGCCGTGGCTTCGGCCAAAAATCCGTGCCAGGTGGGGCCCACCTTGCCTCGCGGCAGAACAACGCCCACTGTTACGTATATACGGCGCCGCCCTGTGATCTTGCCATCCAGTTTACGGCCATTGTGCTGTGTCGGCGGTTGTCGTCAAAATAAAGTTTTGAAAGTTTTTTGAAAGTTTGAAAGGAAAGTGCACGGCACGCTCGCGACTCACGACGTCCCGCCAGGAAGCGATGCCGGAGACCCCGCCGCAGGGGCTGATGTAGCACGGGTAGAAGTAGCACGTCTTTGCGCCCGTCTGCGTCGTCCGCGCCGTAAACTCGATGCCAAAGCCCACGCGCAGCTCCTGCGCGAGACCGAGCCACAGATTGTTTTGAGTTGAGAACAAATAGCAGGCCATCAATTGTCCAAGCCAAGCCAGTCTCCATGACGCTTTCCCGCGTCGTTTCTCCCTTGAATACATACAGTCAGTTAGTAACTCACGTCGGTGACGGGGAACTCGACTCGATTCGCGTTGACGCCCGCTGCCACGGCGGCGCCGAAGCAGAGGGCGATGGTGGCGACGACGGTCGTCTGCATTTTCACCGTTGACTTTCCGCTGTTGAAGAGAGACGGCTAATAGGCACTTAGGTAGTTGTGTATGAGTCTATCTGCTGCAGCGGAGCGGACACTTTTCAACCAGAGCCGCTCGCGAGCGACCGTCTGTGCCAACAGACCTGTATTGTCAAGAGTTCTAATCCTGTATTGTCAAGGGCGCAGCTCTAATCCAAATAAGTGTGCCAATTTTGAGAAAACGTAATGAAGATTTACTACTGGGGAAATTGGAAATGCATGAAGCGAGGAAAGGGTTTCACTGGCTCTCCCAGCTCTCTGCCGTTGACGGCAAAGCATTGGAGAAGCCGCTAATTGCGCGCCGCATCTACAAGTAAGTGTAGGTGCAGTCTAGACGGTCAGCGATGCCTGCACTCTTCTGGCGCACATCGCGCGGGCGACTACATATAGTACATGTAAGTGCTCTTGTTGGGCTCTAGGGCCGTATTGACTCTGAAACTAGCGCTCACGCTCACTACCTACTGTCTACGTCTCGGAGCTGAGATCACGGACGCGTTGTATGTCCTTCTTTGGAGACGACACCATTTGTCGGACTCCGGATTTGTCAAGAACGTCAGGACGTCATGGAAAGACTGCGCTCCGCCTACCCTTTCCTTGGGGCCTACCAAGGCAGCGTTTACGGGTATATGTCCTCAGCTTTCTTTTGCGGCCTCTTCCCTGCTCCCCACTACCTTTTGGTTGTCGTTATTGTTTGAGTTGACTTTAGGCGCGAAAGTTTTGAAAAGTCTTGGGAAGTAGAATTAAGGAAAAATTTGCAGGCGGCTGCAAAAAAAGGTGAATATGTGACGCTCTTTTGTTGGAGCCCAGTTTGAAAAAGAGGGGTATCAATTAAGGCATGCCTCATTTATGTATAGCCAGTTATGCTTTGCAGCTGATCAACTTCAGTTTGAACAAACCGTGTATAAAAACCGAACCAAACGCAGCAACACGTCACATATTCGGCATTTTTTGTGTTCGCGTGTGTGGTGTTTATCTAATAAACATCTATCTTCTCAAACGAGTGCACGCAGCGGGTAAGTAGCGTAGTGCGTATTTGCGGTATGTCATTGTAGTGATCACTTCCGGACCACTACATCACCCCTCTTCTTCAGAAGGAGTGTTGCTGGTTAGTAGCGCGTCGCGTTGGCTTCTGGAGAGTAGCGGTCGGGCCGTCGTCTCAGCCGGTGGGGTTGGACGCGACGCTCTTGTCGGGCTCTCGGCGGAGTAGTCGTAGCTGTCGTCTCGTAGCCCTGTTCTTGTCGCTCAGTCGGCGATGTCGTCGCTCGCCTCATGAGCCTGGCGGACCACTTCTGGCCGTCGCTGAGCAGGTACGTCCAACGGCCTAGCACTTTCTTGACGACCATCGCTTCCGACCATGGAGATTGGCCCTTTCGCGCGTTTTGTCGTCTCACGCGGACGTGGTCACCGTGTTGGAAGGGTCCTCGCGTCCGCGGTCGGTGCTTGTCGATCCTTTCGTCTGTTTCGTCAGGCTCTGAGAGGCGCGCCGAGCTGGCTATCTCTTCCTCCTTTCGCTTCAGTCGCGCCGCTTCGGTGCTGAACTCAAACGGGAGGCGCAGGCGGCGCCCCATTAGCAGCTCAGCCGGACTTTTCGAAGACGCCGTGGCCTCGGCTCGGTATCGCGCCATGAAGTCGATCATGCGCTTCAGGACCACCGTAGGAGGCTTGCCGGCTTCTGCTTGGACGACGCCCTTCAAGGTCCGATTGAATCGCTCTACTAGGCCGTTCTCTTGTGGCGTGTAGACGGGTGTTCTGTAGTGGTAGATGTCGCGACGCTTGCAGAAGTCGTTGAAGTCCTTGCTGATGAACTCGGGGCCGTTGTCTGTCACCAGGCAATCTGGGTTGCCCAGTCTGGCGAACACCTTGTTCAACCAGGTTGTAATGGTTGCCGAGTCGTGCTTCTCTGTGAAGAAGATCTCCGGCCATCCCGAGTAGTAGTCGATCAGGACGACGGCGTGGTTCTTTCGCGTCGGCAGCGTCGCAAATGGGCCACAGACGTCCAGGCCCAACTTTGACCATGGGCGTGTTGGTCTTGCGATTGTCGTCTGCGGCTGCCTCGGCCCTTTGCTCGACTTGTCGCTCTGTGCGCAGCCAGTGCAGTTCCTGACTGCGAGCTCGATGGCGGCGCTCATTCTTGGCCACCAGTACGTCTCTCGGAGCTTGGCCTTGGCGCGGACAATGCCGGGGTGGCCCGAGTGTGCCGTCTGCAGCAGCTCCTTGCGCTTGCTGATGGGGACCACCAATGTTGCCGGCGCGCGGAAGACGCAGCCATCGGCCACCGACAGCTCGTCTCTCACTTTGTGGTACGGTAGCCACTCGGGTCGAAGTCGGGACTTGGCTGGCCAAGACGTCTTCACAAAGCCAGCGACAGTGGACAAGACGTCGTCCTTGAGCGTGGCGTTCGCGAAGTCGCTGATGGAGAGGCCGTCCGCCTGAACTGAGCAGATCATGTACTCGACGTCAGGGTCGGTTGCCAGAAACTGCTCGTCGGATTTCAGCGCCAGTCGTGACAGCGCATCCGCGACTGGGTTCTCGACGCCGCGCCGGTGTTCCAACTTGTAGTTGAAGATGTTGAGTCGCTCCAGCCATCTGTTGAACTTGGCCGATTTTCGTGCTGATTGATGTTCAGCGAGCAGACTGGTCAAGCCCTTGTGGTCGGTCCTCAGACCGAATGGGCGTCCCAGCAGGAAGTCCTGGAAGTGCTCGCAGGCCCAGACGCATGCCAGCGCCTCTCGCTCGTTGGTGGCGTAGCGTCTCTCGGTCGACTGCAGCGTGCGGCTGGCATACTTGATTGGCACTTCGCAGTCGTTTTGCAGCTGGGACAGGACGGCGCCAATGCCCACGTCTGACGCGTCGGTCGTGACGAACGTCGGGCAGTCGGGGTCGAAGACGCTGAGCAGCGTCCTCTTGGCGACTTCGGCCTTGATCAGCTTGAAAGCGCGGTCGCAGTCCGCCGTCCATCTCAGGCGTCCCGTGGTCGTGCCGCGCGTGAGTGCCTGCAGGGGCTCCAGCAGCGTCGCTTGGTCAGGGACGAACTCCTTGTGGTAGTTGACCATGCCCAAGAAGCTTCGTATTTCCTTGATATTCGTCGGCCTTGGCATATCCTGGATCGCCTTGACGTTGTCCGGATTAGGCTTGATGCCATCCTTGCCGACGGTGTGCCCCAGGCACGCGATTTCGGGCACCCTGATGACGCACTTCTTCAAGTTCAGGGTCAGCTCATTGCTCTGAAGCGCCTGCAGCACAGCACGCAAGTTTTTGTCGTGCTCCTCGACGGTGGCGCCGAAGACGATGATATCGTCGATGTATGCCGCGCACCCTGCGCAGTCGGCGAGCACCTGAGCGACGACCATCTGGAACACTGCTGCGGAGTCAGTGAGGCCCATCGGCAGGCGGTTGTACTGGAACAGCCCTGCTGGCGTTATCGTGGTCGTCAGCGGTCGACTGGCCTCGTCGAGCTTGACGTGGTAGAATGCCTTGGTCAGATCCAGCCTCGAAAAGACCTTGGCGCCTTTCAACTGCAGGAACAGATCCTGGATCTTGGGCAGTGGGTATCGGACTGGGATGACGTGCGCGTTGAGCGCCGTGAGGTCGGTTGTCAGCCTCACACCGCCATCAGCCTTGCGGACGGCGACGAGCGGGTGTGCCCACTCGGAGGGACTGTTGACCTTTGACCAGATGCCCTTCTGCTCCATCTCCTTGATCTCCTGGTCCACCGCGTCTCGCAGCGCGATGGGTACTGACCGCACTTTTCTTGCCACTGGTGGAGCTTCTGGCTGCAGCCGGATCTTGTGCCTGAAGTTCGGGACCTGGCCCAACGCGTCAGCGCACAACCTTGGGTAGTCGGCTTCCAGCTCAGCGACTGTGGTGGCGTCGACGGCGTCGATTCGCTTCTGCAGGAGGCCCAACTTCTCGATGACGTCGGCACCGAAAGTGGCTAATGGGCGGTTGCAGATGTAGACCAATGCTTTGGCCTTGCGGTCCAGGTGATGGAGTGTCAGTTCGATTCGGCCGCCAATCCCTTGGATGATGGAGCCGTCGAAGTTGCGGAGGGGCGCGAATTTCTTCTGGAGCGGCGTGCTGACGAAATGTTCGTTGTAGTCGCGCTGCGGGATCAGAGTGACGTCGGCCCCTGTGTCGAGCAGACCGTGCAGGACCGCCTTCTTCCCGTCGGTCGCCTCTGCTAGCAACTGGGTGCGGAAGACGCTGTCGCCGCTACTGACCACCTGCACGCGATCCCCAGTGAAGTCGTCGAGGCCGTTGTCGTCGCTCTTGCCGACGTCGGCGACCGCTCGTCCGCGCCCTCGGCCTCGGCCCCTGGCCACTCTGCCGCGTCCACCGCCTCGTTGGCCGCTTGGCGCCGAGCGGCAGCAGCGCGCGAAGTGTCCCGTTTTCGAACAGGACAGGCAAGTGACGTCCGTCGCTGGGCAGTCGCTCCAGGCCGCGTGTTGGGCCTTCCCACACCGACCGCACGTCGACGCTGCCGGACGGCTGGTGGCTGCCGTTGGGGCTCCTCGTCCTCTCGGCACGCCTCGGCCGCGTGCTGACACTGCCCGGACCGCCTTCGGCTCGCGCAAAGCCTTCGTGCTGGCTTCGGCGATCTCTTCTGACTGAAGCTGGGCAGTGTACCTGTCCAGCGACACCTTGGGCATCTGTAGCAGCTTCTTCTGGCCATCACGGTTGCTGCAATTCTGCGCGATTACGATCGCCAGGTCCGTGTCGGGCGAGAAGTTTGCGTAGTCGCAGTCCGCCTGCAGCGCCCGCAGGCGACTGACGAAGTCGTCGATCGGCTCGTGCGGCTCTTGCTTGCACGACCGAAACTTGTGGAAGGCCAGCGCGGGGAGCGTCTTTTCTCCGAACGTCTCTTGGGCCGCCTTGCCGTAGTCCTCGTAGGTGACGGAGTCGTAGAGCGGGCTCTTTGGATGCCCCTCGAATCTTCTCACCGCCTCTGGACCCAGGTAGCCGTAGAGGAGCTGGTTCTTTTGCGCGTCCGTCAGCTTGTTCTGCGGGGCGCGGTCGGCGTCCATCAGGCGGAAGAGCATGTCGATGCGCGTCTTCCACGAAGCCCACTTCGGCGGCTTGTCGGCTGGATGGACCCAATACTGCTCCAATGGCGGCAAAGGCGTTCGAGACATTCTTTTTTGCTCGCTTCGCCAATGTGGTGTTTATCTAATAAACATCTATCTTCTCAAACGAGTGCACGCAGCGGGTAAGTAGCGTAGTGCGTATTTGCGGTATGTCATTGTAGTGATCACTTCCGGACCACTACAGCGTGCATAAGAAAGGAGCAGTGGCAATTATAGGACCTAACTGGACTGGAACATCCTGCATTCACATATGCCGCACGGCTAAACGCCACGTGGTTGTGAGACAGGCAGGAAGGACCCCAGGGTCTTGCACATGGACCACTATGCAGATGTACGCACGTACGCACGCACGCACGCACGTACGCACGCAAACACGTTGTATAGGAGCAGAGCGTTTTTGGGTGAAATGCCAAAAAGGGAATGACGAATGGAGCCAGTACCGTATGCATACCTTGTTGGTT